>JAHPZR010017328.1:20000-27633 GCA_019787425.1 Platygyra sinensis
TTTTTATTGCAAAAAATCTGAGTTGCAAATTTCCAAAAGCACAACACAGATTTTTACTGCAAAAATCTGAGTTGTTAAATTCTCAGATTTTAATAGTGATGGCAATGTGGTGACAGGCCCGCACAACTCCCAACCAAGTGAAATACCCAGTTAAAGCGAGTATATCCTTAGAGGATCTACCACTGTTGTATGAGACAATAGGGAGATCTTTGATTATTATGCTAAGCAATAGTTGCTGTTGAATTAAATGCCAATAATTTCTGCATTAATATTTGCTCAAGTTAGGCACTGATGAGGGTCTGGAAGGGTATTTTCAGGATCTGGGATTTGATGTGGGAATGATGAGGGAATTGGGAAAATGATAAATATCTTGATGGGTTCTGAGATTTTACTGATACCTGGGAAGCGGAACTTGCCAAAATTTGGGCATAGGAGGCGGGATTTTTTTGCCTGGCTGTCGGGAATTTGGAAAATCGTCACAACCCAAATAAACATTCTAGCACCCAAAGCCACTGGTGTTACCTTTAAAACCAAACTATTGAGTGTGTCAGGTTAATAGTTATCTTATTGAAACTGTCAGATACTTGAGAAATGCATGGACTGAAATGGTTCAGTACATTAGCTTTGAAATGAGTTTTTTTGTCTGGTCTAGACTGTTTTGCTACTGAAACATTTTGGTACATGCATTTCCCAAGTTGAGGGATCAAAAAGGGTTTTGTTAAAGGTGAAGCATTACAGCTGACCTCAGAAACAGCCGGTTCAAAACTGCAATTTCACAATTTAAAACAATAGCTCTGTCAAAAAATAAATTGCTGATGTCTTACATGAGCCATGGTAAAAACATTATTATTTTTGAAATGCTGTCACACATACAGTAGGTAATGATGTGGCATTTAAAAACTTGATTTAATATGAAATCCATTTCTGCTATAAATCACAACAAGAAGCACGTAATAAAGATACTGAAAATAGTTTTATTGAATTGATGTGAGCCAGGGAAAAGTTGACCATATATCCATATATTGTCCATATATTGTCTTCCGCAAGTTACTATGTACTCTGTGTGACATAATATGCTTCTGATATCAACAAACAAGAACAGTCACATTATTCTTCTGGATTTTCCTAAATATATGTACCCTGTGAATTAAGGAGGTGAACTGAGGTGGAGGTGACCGTGGGAAAACTTCACAGCAAACAAATTACAACTTGAAAGCAAAGACTGGAGGAACAGTATAATTCAACATTGACTACTTTAAACATTTGACCCAAACCCTCCTTGGTTAAAAGAAAATAAGAACTAGCACAAAGGAGATGTTCACATTGCTTCAAGCATAAAACTCTTTATTTATGAATCAAATAATTAACTGTGTTTTCATTTTTAACTCTGTATAATGTATCTAAAAGTATTTACAAGGGCAAACATATTTATTGCCTTTGTGTAACAAAAGACAGTGCAGAAATAGGTATCTCAAAAAATGCTTTGCACTTAATCTCCTGCCGGAACCAGGAATGCTCTTGAAATATTAAAAAATACTTGAATAGCTAGTGACACTGAAGTTAAGAATATTCCAAAAGAGCAATGAGGTTTTTAATGTAGAATTTTGATGAACTTGTGACTGTATCAAAGTCTAATCATGTTTGTTTTGTTCTGTAGCTACAGTAAAGGATTTGGAGTGGTGGAGATCTTACTTGGCAAGGAGCACTTTCTGAACATGCCAAACTGTATTTTGGGTATAGTGTTCTACTCTATGCAGTTTGTTGTTGGTAAGTGCTTTTAACCCTTTACTGTGCAAGAGTGACTTATAAATAGATTTTACTCTGTCTAACACCAGACAATTTTACTCGTCAAAGGGAGACCCCTTGGGCAGTAAAGGGTTAACTATCTCCTTTATCTCTTTACTGCCCAAGGGTGACTTATAGATTTTACTCTGTCTAATGCCAGACGATTTTACTCGTCAAAGGGAGACCCCTTGGGCACTAAAGGGTTAAAAAACTATCTCCTTTAACCCTTTAATGCCCAATAGTGACTTATAGATTTTACTCTGTCTAACACCAGACAATTTTACTCGTCAAAGGGAGACCCCTTCGGCAGTAAAGGGTTAACTATCTCCTTTAACCCTTTAATGCCCATTAGAGTGACTAATAGACTTTACTCTGTCTAATGCCAGACAATTTTACTCGTCAAAGGGAGACCCCTTGGGCAGGTAAGGGTTAACTATTTCCTTTAACCCTTTACTACTCAAGAGTGACTTATAGATGCTTTTGACACTTTTGGCTTCAATGGTCACAGTGGACTCTTCGTCTTCGACGTCTTTCATGCACTTGTATTCGGGGGATAAACTACTGCTTTTTCTGGTCTTTCTTTTCACGGAGGTAGGCAATGCCATAAAAATCACATAATAAAAGCCTTTGGAACTCTTTGTTCGGAACTTTCTCTGGGAGCTCCATGTTTCACGTTGTCACTCTACCATGTTCGACACCAGATGATTTTACTCATCAGTGGGAGACCCCTCAGGCAGTAAAAGGTTACCGGTAACTATCTCCTTTAACCCTTTACTGCCCAAGACTGACTTATAGATTTTACTCTGTCTAATGCCAGACAATTTTACTCGTCAAAGGGAGACCCCTTGAGCAGAAAAGGGTTAACTATCTCCTTTAACCCTTTACTGCTCAAGAGTGACTTATAGATGCTTTTGACACTTCAATGGTGGACTCTTCAGCCCCATTTACACGGGTCCGGACAAATCTTTGCAGGGACAAAAACTTGCACGGTTCCACCTGGCGTTTTACACGGGGCAGTAAAGGGTTAATCTGAATATTTGATGTGTAAAATTGTCATTAAATGCACCAATAGTGAGTAAAAATGGCATGACCTAAAATGGCAATGATAAAACTGGACACTATATTTAGTATCTAATTAACACTCTCCACATTCCATATGATAGTGTTTTTAATCATATGCCACAAGACTTTCACATGCATTCTTAGCATATAAAGATTTCAAAGTGATAAAAATCTGACTTTTAGTTTTACAAATTTCTTGGTCAATTTGTTCCTTGGATCAGAATGATTTCAACCTGGATAAATTTGTTCTATGTAGGTAATATTTATCAAACCAGATGTTTTTTTCACTTTTTTCTTTTTCTTTTTCTTCATTAAACTGAAAAGGATTGATCAACCAATCAGATAATTTTCCACACATTCCTGGGAAACGTAACATGCCTTGAACATACAGGATTAACAACTTGAAGCAACTCACAGAGGAGTCTCTCCTTTTTTCACTTTGTTTTTTTTTCAAGGAGGGTGAGGGTGACACAAGCTACACAGTTGATAACCCCACGCTGCCCTGCCAAGATCCATATCTCCCTGTAACCCTACCTTTAACATGCTTGATCTTTTGTTTTAGTTTGTACTCATCTAGATTTTTATGCTTGATCTGTACCTTAAGTCCAGCTTCATTTCCACTCAAATATGTTAGTCTGATAAGTCATAAGGCCCAGTGCCTAGTCAAGTTAACTATTAGAAGAGGCCAAATCAACTTTGGCATTGCCTTTAGTTCTGTTGGCTGCGAAGAAAAAGGCCTTTATTGTGCCGACTTCTGGTAGGACAGCTCAGTTTTGACTGCCGCGTCACGGTGTACTGCTGGCGAAACCAAGCGAAACCGCCGTATGCAAGGCAGTAGTAAATAGCCCATTACAGAAATGTGAGAGGACTGGGACTAGTTTTCTTATATTGATTAGATGTAAAATGTAAACATTTCAACTGCTACCCAGCCAAGTTTAAGGAGGCTCGAAAGGGTTTTTACTGCACGCGCGCGCGCAATCTACACACGCCATAACTAAGATGCACGCGTCAGCTGAATCAGTATTAAAATCAGCAAACCGGAAGTTAATGCTGCGTAAAATCGCGCGAACCGGAAATAAAATCTGCGGAAAACATTTGTTTTTAGCTCGAAAGTTTGTTCGGTGACCTATCTTTATTTTTTGCATGCACGCACCATTCACGATGGCATTTCAGATATAAAAGTTTCGGGGAAAACTATCTAGTGGAATTTTCTGTAAGCCATAAAACGCGTTTTCTTTAAATATATTTAATTCTACTAGATAAATTTTTTCCATACTGTCTGAAAAGTTAAAGAACTTAGGGAACTTTCCAACAAAGAAATAAAAATGGTAGGTCACCGAATTAGTTTCTGAGATAATTTACAAAAACTGAAATTTAGAGGTTGCTTTTGTGGACCTTGTGCGTTGCCATGGTAACTGATATGACGTCACAAGTACCCTTAAAGTATAGCCCAACAATAGAGTTGCAAGGAGATATTTAGTTTGCCCACACCATTAAACATCCTCCTTTGTAATCTTCCATCGTTTCACAAACAATATAGCAACGAAAAACCCTTTCGAGCCTCCTTAAGAGTTTTCAGCAGAAAAATTGTCCCAAATGGGAGCCTTGTAAGAGTTGCAAAACTCCATACAAACCCCTTCGCCAGGTAGAATGATAGTTGTCTTATTTTGAACAAAATATCCTGTTTCTCGTCAAACTAAACCCGGAATTCTTGAGTTAATTATTAGAAGAAGACAAAGCAACTTTAGCATTGTCTCTATTTTTTGTTGCCTGCGAAGAAAAAGGCTATTATCGTGTCGTTTCCGCAGGACAGCTAAGTTTTGACTGCCACTCGTATTGCGGGCTCAGCTGCCGTATGCAAGGTAAAATCTAAACATTTCAACTGCTACCCAGCCAAGTTTAAGAGTTTTCAGCGAATAATTGTCCATGTGGGAGCCTTGCAAGAGTTGCAAAACTCCATACAAACCCCTTGAATTTTGTGGCCTGTCTACCCAATCCATACAAATTCTCTATTTAAGGTGATATTTGAAGAGCTATCATTTTACCATTTTTTCAAATTTAGTTGATCTTTCATTTGAATATCTTAGTTTTTCAAACAAACAGAAAACAACCATACCATTTCCCAGTTCTCTCACGTTTATGCAGTGGGCTATCGTACGTACGTACGGACAGTCAAGTGACAACCAAAATTTTTAGATCGATGGGTTGCCAAATTTTGTAAGGTATTGGGCTCCGCTCGTTCGCTTTCAGCGCGGAGGAACTCCGCTAAAAAATGCATTTATGTTTACCGCGCCTTTCAGTAACACACGGAATCTAAACTTGATTACCGACAAATGGGGTTTTTCGCTACCGACAATCAAATGCTCGCCGGCTCCTCCCAGCCTCCGACTACTGCCCGAGCGCGCGGGCGGTAATGAATAGCTGAACACAGTTCGGACCGAGCGAAACAGTACTCGGCAGTAGTCGGAAGCTGGGAAGAGCCGCCGAACATTTGATTGACGGTAGCGAAAACCGACTTTGTCGGTTGATAATTTTAGAATCCGCATGTTATTGAAAGGTGCAGTAAATTTGAATCATTTATTCATGTGAACTAAGTTGCAAGTAATTGATTGTCGACCTTTTTTGCAAGCTCGTGAGGCAGTTGGTGATAGTAAAGGTGTTCTTGTGTTCAAAGTATCAGAGCATTAATTTACTAGTGTGATCCATTGGTCGATGAGCAAACAAGTATGTATATGGCGAATATGCATAAGTTATTTGTGTGGAGGGCCGCATTGAGAAAAACTACGCCCAGAACTTAGTATTCAAAAAAGATAAAAAATAGATCTAAATTTACAAAGTGAATCAGAGTAAGTTCAGTGTACACAGATGTCAAGCAAGAAGTTTATTTTAACATTCAACAGTTATTACAATAAAGTGTATCGTCGAATATAATTACAGTCATGTCAGCGAAAAACTAAACTGCGCAAGTTTACTGTTTTCCACTTTTAGTTACATGCAAGAGTAAAAAACCCCAGAATGATTACATAACTTTACAGCATATTAAGTACGCTGATTTTCAATTACGAGGATTGTTATGCTTGCCACAACTTCATCGATTCTTTTCTTTAATTGAGGTTTAAACGAAAGACCCGAGTCAGTATTTTTCAGTTTCAATATAGCCTACTCATTATGGAATATGGTAAACTGATGAATTCTATAACTGACGAAAAAGTAGAATACAGCACGTTACATTAAATCGGACAATTCCTTTTTAGATTCAGTAATTTCACAGTACGTACAAGATGATTTTGGCAGACATCCCTGCTTTCGTAATATTTTAAGACGGACAACAATTTAACTGGATTGTTCTGTTAATGTCTCGGTAGTAAGATTGAAGAGCGCACTGTCCAAATAACAGTACACAGAACTGTCCCACTGGTGATTATTTGCAATCCGCGAGCCTTCTTCGTTCGTGCAAAATTGAAGCAAAGTCGAGTGGCTTGAAGATGTCTTCATAGATCAGTGCAAGTTGTTCATCATTCAGTGTTTTAGCGGCAGCAGGATTGAGTTTATTTTCACATATTACCCGCTCGCGGTGTTTGATTGGTTCAAGCTGTTTCACTGCTAGCAGTGTCGGCTTTCGTCCCTGGTCGCTGCCGGGTTCGTCTGTCACAGGCTGCATGATGTTAAGTGATTTCTGTTTTTCCTGCCTTTCCAATTGCTGCAGAATGGCCAGCATATTTGGGAAATCCTCCACGTTAATGATTATACTCATGGCATACGTTTTCTCGGGCTTGGATTTTCGGAAAGCGATTCTGTGATCGTCAACTGAGGCATAAGTGATTTAAAATGTGGGATGAACCTCCTTTATTACAGGAGTAAACCTTTTTCAAAGTTTCCTAAACACGTAATTTCTTCTTACACAATCGATATAGTGTCAACCAATTTGGTAAAAAGAATTCAAAAATGCATCAACTTTTGAAAAGTGACGTCAGAGAGAAGAGTATTTAGTTTCTAAAGGGGTATTTATACTTTGACGTTATTGACTTTTACAATGACGCTATTGAATTCGATCTGCCGTTACGTTATCGACTACTCAACTAACAACATCAGCAGCGCATATATACTTTGTTATCGTTTTTATGATCAGTTGATTACGAAACAAAAATTTGTAACATCGTGAAGTAATTGTTATCATTTTTACGATCAACTGATGACGAAACAAAAATTAGAAGTAAAATTACGTATCTGTAAGGCTAATCGGTCAAGTGGTATAAACAAAGTATTATTTTCGTGATTGGCAACAACGAGATGAAAAATCGTCGCGATTACAAACAAAATCTAGCTGACGTCAGAGAAGGAAATATTTACGAAAGATAACAATTGGGAGGGAGATTTCATTAAAATTTAGCATCTGTAGTGGCGTCATAAATATAACAACGATGATACTGTAATTTTGTCGATTTTAAAATCATTTGACCTCTACTAATTTTCTATTTTGGCTCAGTAACCATTGCTAAAGCCAGGTGAAAAGCCAAGATAGTTTCTTTCGTCGTTGGACTGAGCGAACGTTCGGTCAATACGGCCTACTTTCGGTTGAGATTTTTCCGTGAAGACCTCACTCTCGGGTAATAAGTAGTGAGTAGTCTTTCACTGGTTGCAGCCTGCTTGTCTCAGCAATACAGCGTGACTGGAATATGCTTGTTTTCTGACAGCATGTTTTCACATGAGCCATGTGCATTATGTCTTATGGTTATGCTCTTTTTTAGTGTTTTTCAGTTTTGTTTGATAGGGAGAATGATCCGCG
>JAHPZR010017329.1:0-22500 GCA_019787425.1 Platygyra sinensis
TCTCCCCTCTAGACGGGGTGGACAAGAAGTTATTTTAACTTAATTCGGGGGGTGCAACTTATTTTAAGGCCTACTTTGCTATTTTAGAACCCCCCCCCCCCCTCCAGATAATTATTGCACAGTCCCTTAAATATAAAATTGAAGGCTGCTCTGACCAATTGACTGGATATTTCATTGACAGAATTTCTCCTCTGCTTAGTTTGCGTGCCTTTATAAATTAACTCTAGAGCTATCTCCAGTGGAGCTAGCTACATAAAATAGAATCATTCTAACAACACAACCGGGTGTCGCTGTAATTGTTCTAATGCACTAATCTGGGCCGAAGCTGACCGGAAGCCAAAAGATCTTAAATCTAACTGTCACAATAGCCCTCAAGAAAGGACTAATTCAACGATAGAACGAGAGGACTGACGCGTTCAATAGGTGAAGTATATCAACGGTAACTCTAAATTTGCCTTTCATCGGTGAAATTTTGATTTCCTGCAAATGACAAAATTCAAACAGCGCTATCTTTTTTCACTTCACTGTTCATTGTTTTCTTTCGATTCATCTTTTGGAAATGTTTCACTAAGTAATTACCTCCTTTGCTCCGTCTCAACACAAAATGACTATATTTACCTCATTTCAATTTTACGTGGATTAATAAAAAATTAAATTATAATAGAGGTTTTGCACGGCAGCCATGTTGTTGGCAGGAACAATAGATTCTCTTTCCTATGGGAAAACATTTTCTTTCTGATACAAAAACATTTTCATTGTTTCTGCCATGCAACATGATGTAATATATTATCCATGAAAACACCGGGCGCTTACCATTCGACGAAAAATTTCGAAATCTCGAAACGGGGACAACTGGTACGGAAATTTCCTGAGAAAAGTTCCAGAAAATCCGGAAATTGTTGAATTTCCGAAAAGCGAACCATTCAGCCGAAAATCCGGAAATTGCGGATGAAAGTCAAATGGAACGGAAATTTCCAGGAACAAGACTTTCGAAAATTTGGGTATATCTCACGAGGTGTCCTCTTTTCGGAATTTAGGCAAATTCCCAATTTTCTACTCAGCGCTAGCTAGTTCTTTCCGGCGCGCGATCACAGCGAGTTGGACATCTCACGCAAGGATGACGCGACGCGCATTCAGATAAAAGAAACACTTCAGAACCTTCCTACTTGTATGTCGATAAGTACTAGCAACAGCTAAAATTCGTGAAGAAAGCGTTCATAAAAATAATTCTCCCGCGTGGTGTACTTGTTTGTTTTACTTAGGTTGGCTGGGGAAATGTACAAAGTTTTATAACGCGGTGTAGAACATGATACTTAGCTCTTATTAACCGAGCAGGAGGTCTGTATGGGAGAATCTTGACCGAGGTCGTAAGTACAGACCGACTTAGCTCGGTTAATAAGATGTTATTATATGGCAAAAAACAAGAACAATTTAATTCGTGTCATGTAATTACATGACATGAATTAAATTGTTCTTGTGATTGTCCCAGCGTTTGGGTCCAAAGTAGAGTGCCAGGCTTCAGGGAAAGTCGCTCGTGGTGATTTGACTCGAAAACCAACCACCTGACATTTGCGAGCATGAATTACATGGTCAGCGCGCAAGCTTCGCGTTACGTTTACTTTAAATAGCGTATGATAACGAACTTACGTTTGCATATCACTGATGAAACGTCTGTTCAGAAACAACAAGAGTCAGAGGCAAACATTTTCTATTGCCGGTTTCCAGTGTCACGCCATTCAAAATAGATCAAAATAAAAAATCAAAACCGTCAATAGATTAAGTCCAGAATCTGGAAATAGAAAGAAGGTACATATGCAAAGACTCTCGCCAAGATCAGGTCACACAATTTTTCACATGGAAGATATGCGAAGAAACGTTTTCCCCAAATTTATAGAGATTTGTATGGAGACGCCATGCTGGTGCCCATGTACATGGGCACCAACATGGCGGCCGGAAACCAGCAGAAACATCTGTCACTGAGTTTTGCTACGAAAGAGTGAATTTATCTCTCGAATAACTCAAAAACGTAAAAATAGTACTTTATTCTAATACAAGAACTGTTCAGATAGCCGAATTCCCCGAAATAAGTCACCTTTTAAACCAATATAACAGCTCTCTCGCCCGTGATGTAAATGTCACGTCACGCAAAAGCTTAGAGATTCAAGCGTGGTCTATCACTAAACCAAGAACCCATTCGGAGTGAAAATATGTATGAATATTAGTTTTTAGCTACTCTTATACAGCATGAAAGTAAAATTTCAGGAGGATCAATATTTCTGAAGTTTGAACTTTAGTCACGTCCGTGTGAAAACCAGCAATAGAACTTATGACATCTCCTGACTCAACGACTTGTCCCATTCAAAACTCAACATAGCACTGAAGAAGGAGGGTCATGAAGGGGTAAAATGAGAGCTGGGATTTGCCCTTTTTAGAGGCTGGGAAATGGGATTTTGTGCACTGGGCCATGGGACTGGGATTCATGAAACAAAAACAATAGAAAATGGGAATGGGATTTCAATTTGAGCAACACAGGCTGGGATTGTGGGATTTGAGCTGGGATTTGAAAAAAACGATAGGCCTTTTGCAACAGTTGGTCACGTGACGTGCTTTTCAAGAACACACTGATTAATCATTGGTAATGCATAATGTTATCAGAAATGGAAAGAACAGTTCCAAATAAGCTTACATGCAAATTTTCAGGTTTATATCTTTTAAGGGGGAATTTTTATGGACGTTAAAAATTAGAAGGATTTGTATGAGAAGAAGTCGCTTTGCCCTCCAGTCACGCTCCAGTGGTTTTCCATACAAATCCTTGTAATTTTGCAAGTTTTCAAGCTGCCATAAAATCTTTGCCTTTCGATGTAAGGGCCTAGAAATTTCCATTTTTCCTAATATTTTACCCCTCTTTCTATCTCCAATGGTTATATGCCAGCAGCTTCTTTTGGTAGTGATTAATAACAGAAAAGGTTTCTGGAGGGCAAAGCTTCCTCGCTTCCATACAAAACCTTCTAATTTTTGCAATATTCAAATCGTCATTAAATCTCAAACTTATATGGCATTGGTCTGAAAATTGGTGTCCTGGTTATTTAAAACATGCTCTTTCCAGCTCTGAAATTCTTTTTGCTGTAGCTGAAAGTTTAGAAATTATCGGTCACGTGACCAACTGTTGCAAAAGGCCTATTTGCTGGGAAATGGGATTAGGACCCCCCCTTCATGATCCTCAAGAAGGGCTAGGCCCGCAACCTCTGATATAGACATCCTGTTTACCTTGGCACTACGTTATTAATACTTACAACTTTTTAACTGTTACCTGTGCCACGCAGCACCTGATCCTTTTGGATTACAACTATATTCATAACGTTTTTTTTATCCCAGCTGCCTGCAACGCGATTCAGTCTTTTTTAACAATTTTCTGTTTCCTTAAACAAGTGAACTTTTCACCAACGACCACGACCTACAACCCACGAACCACCCACCTATCTCAATTAACAAGATTAATCGAGAAGTTTGTAACAGTTACTAGGCACGTAATGTGACACATTAGGCGAGTCTTTGAATGAATTTGCTCAGAAATTAAATGTGAATCAAAACTGGTGGTTGCCCCGTCCAGAAATTTTTGGCAGGCTTACAGTCCGCACCCTATCTCTAAGCCTAAGTACATAACACCAGGGCATTAACACTGATTTCAGATTTCAATTTAGATGTTTTTCTTCCCGGAATTTCCGGCTGCCGATCTGTTTTCACATGCCACACGTTCTGCAAGTTCTTTTCCGGCACGAGAACGAGGCAAACATTAGCGGAAACCACAAGTTTTCAAGATGGCTGCAGTAGCGAGCGACGCGGCAACAATGTTAGCTGAAGCCCTACAGCAAATGGACGGGCTTATCTCCGACGACCAACTCATAATGGAAAGCTTAAAAAGTCAAACTTATTCTTGCTCGAGTAAAGATAAAGTTCTTTCCTTGGTTGAAGAACTAAGAGAGAAATTAGAAGGCATGACACGCGATGCAAGGTTGACGATTGAGGTTCCTGGTTCAACCATCGACTTTCTTACTGGCTGGTTGAACTCTCTACAAAATGTAAATAATTCTTCATCGGTTGGGTGATTGGTCTTTTGCGTTTTCATTCAGGTTTTGAAATAAGTTGTCATGATCTCGTCTTTAGGTAACGTCCAAAGATGAACAGCAAAATGGCGAACAGCTGACGATCAGTGAAAGGCATTCGTTACTAATAAGCAGATTAGAAGACGAAAAAGAATCTTTGATCTTGCAAGTTAGCGTGCTGACTGATCAGGTCGAAGCACAGGGGGAGAAGATCAGGGATTTGGAGTTTACAAAGGAGGAAATGCAAATAAAACTTGAAGAGGCAGAGCAATTTCTTGAGAGCGTGAGTTGTTTTTATATCCGGTTATTCTCTAATTTAATACTACGGTAAGCAGATTTTTTAAATTGTCATCTTTTATAGTTTTCATGTGGTGCTAGGGGAAAAGTGCTGGGATTCATGTGTACTTAACTAAGTGTCGGTTAGAGTTGGTGAATGTTCAACTGTTGGCCGAGGATACTGTATATTAGTTGAGCGTCGAACGAGTATATTTACTAAGTGGACAGTACAGTAATGTTGTATTGGCTGCTACGTGACTGAGTGAGTCAACTCGTGAACATCAGTGTATCAACCGAGATTATAAAAGGTTGAATACTGACCAACTCCTGGTCAATTACCAGTTGACGGTCATTCTGCAAATGGTTGTCCTGAAATGATTAGAACTTCCAAAATGTATAAATATAATAAATAATGGCCAATGTACATATCAATGTAATATTGACTGATGCATCTTAATTCTTATACTTGACTGAGTCTAGTCCAGGTCTTTCAATTTAATACAATAGAATACTATAGGGCAAACAAGTATGTACACGATGCTTGTATTAGGCTACTAAGGTATAATAAAATATTACCCTCAAAATTTAAATTATTGTTGATTTTTGTAGGAGATACTAAAGACGACCAATTTATTAAATGAGAAACTAGAGCTAGTGACAGAAATTTCAACTCTAAAAATGGCTCTCAGTGAGGCATCAAGGACATCAGAATTAACAGGATGCAAGGTGAGCCAGGTTATTCTTTTAGTGCAGAATTTAAAGAGTGGACAAGAATATAGATCATTTCTGAGTTACCTCATTTCTCTGTTTCATAATGAGTTGTTGCGTGAAACCTTTCATTTGAAAGTGAGTTTTTTATGCATGAAAATGAAACTGTTGGTGGACACAGTTTCATTATGAATTGAATGGTTTTGCGTGAGACTCGTTTATAACCAATGGCAAAAGGTAACTCTGAAATGGCCTTTTCTAGTTTAATACAATTATAGGTGGACAGAATTTGAAGGAAGAATACTGTGAAATCGTATGCATTAGATATCAGTATTCTGCCTGTACTATATAATACATGTACATGTATGTACCCTAAAGCTTATGTTGTGAAAGAATGTTAATAAATTCATTGATCAGAGCATTACATGTAACTAGTTGTTTATTATATTACTGTCTCTTAAATACTTGATGATGAACCTTTCAGACTTCTATTGACCAGACGTCAACCAGACGTCAACAAAGATAATCAAAATATGCATTTTCACCCTTTTTTCTTGTGCATAGACACCAACATTATTCACCATTATTAATCATTTTTTATTGACATCTTAACATATTATTTAATAACAAATATTTTGTTTTCTTTTATACAAATTTTTGGTAATACATAAGCCTATGACAAGCCAAACAGGAACAAATTAATGAAAAAAGAGAAATTACCAAGTTTACACTTTTGAATTTTGTCTCAAACTATCACACGAAATGGGGAGATGATTAAGACAACTATGCAATATTGTTTATTGTGTTGATTGCTCAGGAAAACCATGAGGCTTTATTAGCTGAAAAAGAGATGGAAATTGAAATGTTGAAAGACCACATTGAAGTTCTTCTGGATGAACAAGAGACAGCTAACAGATCACATCAGACTGAAGGTAAAATATAAAATATGGTGTTCAAACCCATTTTATCAGAACTCCAATTGAGTGGATACTTAAAAATTAGACCAAGACATGTACAACTGAGACTCCAGATAATATCACTAAATAATTTTGATTTAGCATAACAAAATTAAAATTGTGCTTCTTCTCTTATATCGATCTAGCTATATTATGGAAAATAATATTACTAATTCTGCACTAATTCTGTTAAATTTATTTCCCCCCTAGGTCAACCACCATTGGCATTAAAACATCAGCTCAGAGAAAAAGGTAGACTATTGTTGGCTTCTTTTTGTAGACGTGGGTGATCTGATTTATTAGACGCTGATGACTTTTCGATTTTGTTGATTGAACAACTTCAAGAAGTGAAGGAGAATACAATACAAGTGCAGGGTCAGCAAATAGCGGGAGAAGAATGAACCCAAGTTGACTATTAGTATTATGCCTGGTGTCAAGTAAAGTGAAGTTAAGTAAGTTATAAAAGGTTGATAACAGGGATCCACAACAAAAAGATTGATAAAGATAGAGAAGATTTATTTTCTTGATTTTTCAAACTCATCAGCAAGGTCAGATGTTAGTTGGCCTTTCCACATCCTGCTTGAAAATTATTATTTTAGCGGAGCTCCGGCGGCCAAGCGGAGCCCCATACCCATATAGGGAAAAAAAGGAAACCCATGAATTGATTTTCTCATGTTGTCGTGGCCAGCGGTAGTTTTCGTGGGCGTGTACGCACGACGACGCCGACGGTGGGGGTGGAGTCACGCAACATATGGCGGCCATACTCCAAATAATAGGTTGACAGAGACATATAGCCTTAGTTTACTGTGTACTTTTTTGATATATGACATCGTGTTATGATCAATTGACACCTGTCAAATTAAGTTATCTGCTGACCAGTATCACATGACCATATCGCGGGCTCAAGTTTATAGCTCATCGAGGTCACGTGTTTTATTAAAGTTGACCACTGACCAAGTGCTGGTTTTCGATTGGACCGGGGCTCATGTCAGGTTTACTTGTTGAAAACAGAGCCGGGTTTTTGGAAGCCTGTTTACTCTAATCCAGGTTTAAAAGTAAACCCCATTATAACTGTTTCTTTTCTGCAAATGTTTTTGTAGTGTGTGTTTGGTTTTTTTTAAACTCAAAATAGAAAGCAAACAAAACACCACCACAAAGTTACAAAACTCAAATCAAAATTAATTCATGATCAACCTTATCCTGGGTTAGCCTAATCGGGCTACAGGAGCTCCGCTTTTAGGGTGACCTAAATCTATATATTACATTTAACATGCATGTATGCTATGTGGGAATTGTGGTAGTGTGCTCGACTCTGGAGCGAGTGATCCAGGCTCCTTGTATTGCAGTATAAATGAGTATATCAATCAACAAATATAAAAGTTGTTTATGATGTTGTATATGATCATCATCTACGTTGTACACAGAGTCACAGGTAGAGGTTAAGAATCCGATCCCTCTTAGGCATCAGCCAACATGTCAGCTGATATACTAGGGACACACCATTAACATACCACTGATAAGTTGTCTATACACTACTGATGTGTCAACCAACAAGCTAATGATGCATTAGCTGACGTGCATAAACATGACAAGGAGAACAGTGATTTTTATGTAGTTCCAACAGCTGAAGATAATTTTATTGTTTTAATTAGTAATAAAAATTAACAAGATAGTAAGTCTTAAAATAAGGACTACATTATTTAATTAAAGGAATGGACAATGCCTAGCGCGCGTCCATCCAATTCGGGATGCATGCGGATAGTTGGGAGAGCACGAAGGTAGCGTAAGAGATGCTCGAGGCGCAGCCGAGAGCATCTCTAGCTACCTAAGTGCTCTCCCAACTATCCAAGTGGATCCCGAATTGGATGGACGCTAGCTAGGCATTGTCCATTGCTTTTATAACATAGCAAGACATTTTTCACGCTGAAAAGTCGCTTTTTCTGCACTTATCAAATTGCAAGTTCTGCACGTGCACGTGCACGTGTTGTTTTCACTGACAGCACGTTTCGCTACACGTGCACGTGCACGTGTTGTTTTCACCGGTAGCACTGATGTTTCTGCAACCATTTCAGACACATTAATTTTCCAAGTCTCCAAAGTCATCGAGAAACCCTAACTCAAATGTTGAAAAACACTAGCTATTAGTAACAGCTAAAGTTAAGTTTTACTCGAAAAAAGTTGTGAGAAAAACTTTCGCTGGCAAGAAATTTCACCGACGATGGCGTCAGCATGAACCATCTCTATGAACCATCCATTTCTTTTTCATAGAAAATTAGCCAATCACAGCGCGCACTAGCATATAGCTATGTTATAATTAATATTCTACTCTTCATATTGTGTAGCCTCAGAGGTGAACCACCTAAAAATGGAAATTGAGGCCTTAACTACAGCCTGCAAAGAAAAGGACCAACAACTGCAAGAAGTTCAACAGTCTCTCTCAAAATTTAAGCGAGTAAGTACAGCTGTATGTCACGCTATAACAAGGAGGAGGATCATGTATGTACATGTTGACTGTGAATTTTTTACTTCTCAATATCAGGTAATGAGAAGAACTGATAACAATTCTGCTTAGAGTTGCACCTCCTTTAAGCGACCACCCAAATGTCAAGGCAAGGTGGTCGCTTTACTAGAGGTGGCCCCTAACAAGAGCTTACATTAAGACCATATTAGGTCAAAATTCTGTCTTGCTAGCTTATGGTAACTTCAGAAACTTTTGTCATGTTTTAAATGTTTTATTTGTCTGAAAAGTCAATTTCGAGAAAAAATTGAGGACGGTATTCCCCCTGAGAATTTTCCCTCTCTTGTACTACACAGGAATGTGATAATTAATGTTATAACATTGTTATTACCCAATTTTGCTCAGTCTATTACCTGTCAAGTGGTCACTTTTAAAAGGGAAGTTAAACCAAACAAAATCTCAAAATTACAGTGCTAAAAGTGGTCATGGTTGCTTACAAGAGTTAGTCATTTACAAGAGGTTCCAATTATAGTGATTTGACTTGGAAACATTTGGTATTTTGGAAAACTGGTCACTGAGGAGAGGTGGTCACATTCAAGGGGTGGCTACAACTGGAGGTTTGACTGCATGTGAAATTTGTCCTTTAGTTTTGCAGGAAAATGTTTGTGACAACTTTTGTTAAGGCTAGACTGGCCATACCTTTTATCCTCTGGCCATACCCTGCACCTACCTACAGTGTAGTTTGATTAATTTCATTTTAACACTTCAATTCTCCAAGGGTGGGTTAATTGAATTTCTGTAAAGGTCAAGTGCTGATTAAAGGCTAGGGACACAAAGAAATGCTGGCTATTAATATCTGTTTGAAATTATGCTTGCGCATTGACATTTATTGTAGATTATGGGACTGGCTGGAGGTCCTAGGAAAGTTGTTATTAAAGTGATTCTAATTTTTTCTTGCTCTGACTTACAATTGAGTTAAATAAATACAATAATATATTACATAACTTTGGTGGTAAGGCTAATGTCATAATTGGTTACATCTAGTTGATAAAACCATCGAGAAAATACTTTTGGCATAATTTGCAGCAAACATTAGTAACCCTTCCAAGTAATCTTGTTTTGCATCCAGATTGAAGAGATGCTTATGAAAGCAAACCAGCGCAAAGGATCAGATGGTAGTCCTGTCGTGTCCCTGGATGGTATTGACAGCAGTAGTGTTCACAGTGCAGATTTGGTGACAGCAAATAGCACTACCAGCAGTCCAGAGCCATATACTCCAACTACCGGTACTCCGAACCTGAATCGTGCATTGCTTACAGGTATGATTTAGTGATTAATTAGTGACTAGTGGTTGAATCATGTGCCTTGAAGAAGTAAGTCATCCACTCTGACACCAAGCGGTTATTTATTTATAGCTGCTATAAATGTCACATTCATTGCTGGTTCACGATTGGTGGTCTTGGCTTGTGCTGTCATTAACTTTCCTACTTATGAAGACTAGTTGATTTTCTTTACTTATCATGTTTCTCAAGTGTCTAAGTTGAAGTCGTACAACATCCGCTGATTTCTGATCTTTTAAAGACAAACTGATTCTCATGGGGTTTTCCTTTAGTTTGTTGTCACTATGAGAAACATTCCTTTCAGAGACCTTTGAGTTAATAAATAGGGTTATGGTTGAGTTCGCAAAGTTCAAAATAACAGCTCTGATTTGAAATAACTGAGTTTGAATGAGCCAGGTCTAAAGGTACATTATGTAGCTTTGTTTTTGTTGCAGAATCTTATACCCAAGCTGTAAACAATCCAGTGACACCAAGTTTAAGAGCACTGAAGACAGAAACTCCACCAACTACACCATCATTTCAGAGGAAAAAACATGGAATCAGGGCCTCATTTGGCAAAGGACTTATGAAATTAAGAGGACATAAAAGTTCAAGTGAACCTAATTTAGGTAAATGGTGTTAGATATTTTTTGACACATCCATGCAGTCATGAGTACACAAAGGCTATGGTGTAGCTAGATAAATGTCTACTGCATACATGTACAAAATTTATCAGAGAAAACTGCCCTTCTTTATCAATGGGCATAAATTTATCAAGATCAAGATTTAATCTCAGTTATTACTCACTCATTACACAATTTCATAATGCCTGAAACCTACACTGCTCTTGCTTTACAGCTGCAACAGAATGCGAGGAAAATAAGAATTCACAGATAAAGGTGTGTACATTATCGCTGTCCTTAGTTAGTACATGTTTTGCCAAAGTTGTCAAGTTTAAAGCAGCACACTGTATTCTTGACTCGTCAAGATGTACGTGAACCCATTTTTGCCAGTGGTTTTGCAGTTTTTAGTGCCATCCATGTATTACCAGATGTATCTCCATGAAATTAGGTGGACAGGGCTTGTCAGTTCTACCTGTCATTTTGGAGTATATATACATGTAGATGGTTGGTGGTTGCTTTTGCACTAGCTTGTTTGCACTTTTGGCATTTTGTTTACCATGAGGGTGGGTGGATCCAGAAAATTCTGCTGGACAGAGCTGAAAAAAAATCTTGCAAGAGACAGGCTACCTTGCTCTGCACCTACAGCATGGAAACATTCTACAATACTACAAAAGGCAGTTGGTTACAGCCACAAAGAAAGTGTCATTGCTCCCTTGCCTGTCTAAATCCACCTATAGTTTAGTAGAAATAAATACATGACTGTAAGTGCTGAATTATATATATAATTTTGGGATCCTGCAGGACAATGCCAGAGAACAAGGAAGTATTCCTTCTCAGAAACATGAAGAGGAAAAGAAAAAGAGCTCAAGTAAATTTGGAAAGGCATTTACAAAGTAAGTTTTTGTAAAGTATTGTCAATGAGGTGTGAATATGTTCATAGGCTGCTTTAAAATTCTCAAAAACTGATATTAATCAGTTGCTCTCTTAACTACACTTGTCTAACTACACGTACTTGTAAGAAGATGGGGCATTACAAGTTCATGTTTCTACCTTTCCATTGAAAGTAGACTGAAGTTTATACAACTGACATCCAACTGCTGAATCATTATTTGCCACATGTAGTGGAATCTCAGATAAGCTGGTTGTTGGCTAGTTGACTGTGATTTTACCTTGCAACCCTTGTTTTATTGCCAAAGAGAACAGCATCTTACAATCTCCCTCCAACTTAGGTTGCGAAGGACACGATCATTAAGCATAAATCCTGAAGACAGGGTAGCAGCAGTGGAACCTCTTGATTTACGAAGTTACACAAATGTCAATCACAAGGATTATGGGTAAAGCACTCCTAAACTTTCATTCCAAGCCTTACATACATGTAACTTTTATCATAATATTTACAGTATCGTGTTTCAAATCCGTGTTACAACAAGTGCCTCTGAGGACACTGATTGAAAACTTTTTTTTTTACTTTAACTGCATTAAAGCATTCAAGGTTTAGTGGTCAAACCAACTAACTTCTAACCTGGGAACATTTTAGTGTGTTTAATGCTTGACTTTACATTTCTTTGGCAACCACGTTTTCCAAGGATTTAAGTGTTCTTTAGAGCTTAAGTTTCTGTTTACATATAGGTGGGATTTTTAGTATTCATTATTGTAAACATTTTATTCCAAAATCTACACAGTTCTTGTACTGTACCTCCATTTTGGTGCAAATCAGTATTGCAGAGTGTTGTTACTTTTCTGACATACTTGTAAATTCCAAGATGGCAGACATTTTGAAATGTGATGTCATTTAGGTGTAATATGACATTGAGACTGACACTTGACTATCACTCAATAAGTAAACAAATACTATCTACAATGTACATTCTTTACACACCTTTACTTTGGGGATACTGTACACACTTGAGCACAGAGAGCCCCCTCTCCCTTCAGGCATACGTGAACAAAAAAATTCAACTTGTGCATGACTGGCTAGATAAGGTCAAATCAGTTTGTGTGCAGTGAATGTGAAGTAAGACAGTAATGTCTTGTTTGTGTTAAGTGATCAGTTAGAGCTGCCGTTCAGTCAGTGGAGTCGACAAATGGTGTTGAGTTGGCTTGATGATCTTGGCTTAGAACATTACTCATCTCAATGTGGAAAAGTGATAACGTGTGGACAGGACCTTCTTAAGGCTTCTGGATTCTTTAAACCTAGATCTCTTTCAAGCTGAGCAGGTGAAGCCTTAAGAAGGTCCTGTCCACACGTTATCACTTTTCCACATTGAGATGAGTAATGTTCTAAGCCAAGATCATCAAGCCAACTCAACACCATTTGTCGACTCCACTGACTGAACGGCAGCTCTAACTGATCACTTAACACAAACAAGACATTACTGTCTTACTTCACATTCACTGCACACAAACTGATTTGACCTTATCTAGCCAGTCATGCACAAGTTGAATTTTTTTGTTCACGTATGCCTGAAGGGAGAGGGGGCTCTCTGTGCTCAAGTGTGTACAGTATCCCCAAAGTAAAGGTGTGTAAAGAATGTACATTGTAGATAGTATTTGTTTACTTATTGAGTGATAGTCAAGTGTCAGTCTCAATGTCATATTACACCTAAATGACATCACATTTCAAAATGTCTGCCATCTTGGAATTTACAAGTATGTCAGAAAAGTAACAACACTCTGCAATACTGATTTGCACCAAAATGGAGGTACAGTACAAGAACTGTGTAGATTTTGGAATAAAATGTTTACAATAATGAATACTAAAAATCCCACCTATATGTAAACAGAAACTTAAGCTCTAAAGAACACTTAAATCCTTGGAAAACGTGGTTGCCAAAGAAATGTAAAGTCAAGCATTAAACACACTAAAATGTTCCCAGGTTAGAAGTTAGTTGGTTTGACCACTAAACCTTGAATGCTTTAATGCAGTTAAAGTAAAAAAAAAAGTTTTCAATCAGTGTCCTCAGAGGCACTTGTTGTAACACGGATTTGAAACACGATACTGTAAATATTATGATAAAAGTTACATGTATGTAAGGCTTGGAATGAAAAGTTTAGGAGTGCTTTACCCATAATCCTTGTGATTGACATTTGTGTAACTTCGTAAATCAAGAGGTTCCACTGCTGCTACCCTGTCTTCAGGATTTATGCTTAATGATCGTGTCCTTCGCAACCTAAGTTGGAGGGAGATTGTAAGATGCTGTTCTCTTTGGCAATAAAACAAGGGTTGCAAGGTAAAATCACAGTCAACTAGCCAACAACCAGCTTATCTGAGATTCCACTACATGTGGCAAATAATGATTCAGCAGTTGGATGTCAGTTGTATAAACTTCAGTCTACTTTCAATGGAAAGGTAGAAACATGAACTTGTAATGCCCCATCTTCTTACAAGTACGTGTAGTTAGACAAGTGTAGTTAAGAGAGCAACTGATTAATATCAGTTTTTGAGAATTTTAAAGCAGCCTATGAACATATTCACACCTCATTGACAATACTTTACAAAAACTTACTTTGTAAATGCCTTTCCAAATTTACTTGAGCTCTTTTTCTTTTCCTCTTCATGTTTCTGAGAAGGAATACTTCCTTGTTCTCTGGCATTGTCCTGCAGGATCCCAAAATTATATATATAATTCAGCACTTACAGTCATGTATTTATTTCTACTAAACTATAGGTGGATTTAGACAGGCAAGGGAGCAATGACACTTTCTTTGTGGCTGTAACCAACTGCCTTTTGTAGTATTGTAGAATGTTTCCATGCTGTAGGTGCAGAGCAAGGTAGCCTGTCTCTTGCAAGATTTTTTTTCAGCTCTGTCCAGCAGAATTTTCTGGATCCACCCACCCTCATGGTAAACAAAATGCCAAAAGTGCAAACAAGCTAGTGCAAAAGCAACCACCAACCATCTACATGTATATATACTCCAAAATGACAGGTAGAACTGACAAGCCCTGTCCACCTAATTTCATGGAGATACATCTGGTAATACATGGATGGCACTAAAAACTGCAAAACCACTGGCAAAAATGGGTTCACGTACATCTTGACGAGTCAAGAATACAGTGTGCTGCTTTAAACTTGACAACTTTGGCAAAACATGTACTAACTAAGGACAGCGATAATGTACACACCTTTATCTGTGAATTCTTATTTTCCTCGCATTCTGTTGCAGCTGTAAAGCAAGAGCAGTGTAGGTTTCAGGCATTATGAAATTGTGTAATGAGTGAGTAATAACTGAGATTAAATCTTGATCTTGATAAATTTATGCCCATTGATAAAGAAGGGCAGTTTTCTCTGATAAATTTTGTACATGTATGCAGTAGACATTTATCTAGCTACACCATAGCCTTTGTGTACTCATGACTGCATGGATGTGTCAAAAAATATCTAACACCATTTACCTAAATTAGGTTCACTTGAACTTTTATGTCCTCTTAATTTCATAAGTCCTTTGCCAAATGAGGCCCTGATTCCATGTTTTTTCCTCTGAAATGATGGTGTAGTTGGTGGAGTTTCTGTCTTCAGTGCTCTTAAACTTGGTGTCACTGGATTGTTTACAGCTTGGGTATAAGATTCTGCAACAAAAACAAAGCTACATAATGTACCTTTAGACCTGGCTCATTCAAACTCAGTTATTTCAAATCAGAGCTGTTATTTTGAACTTTGCGAACTCAACCATAACCCTATTTATTAACTCAAAGGTCTCTGAAAGGAATGTTTCTCATAGTGACAACAAACTAAAGGAAAACCCCATGAGAATCAGTTTGTCTTTAAAAGATCAGAAATCAGCGGATGTTGTACGACTTCAACTTAGACACTTGAGAAACATGATAAGTAAAGAAAATCAACTAGTCTTCATAAGTAGGAAAGTTAATGACAGCACAAGCCAAGACCACCAATCGTGAACCAGCAATGAATGTGACATTTATAGCAGCTATAAATAAATAACCGCTTGGTGTCAGAGTGGATGACTTACTTCTTCAAGGCACATGATTCAACCACTAGTCACTAATTAATCACTAAATCATACCTGTAAGCAATGCACGATTCAGGTTCGGAGTACCGGTAGTTGGAGTATATGGCTCTGGACTGCTGGTAGTGCTATTTGCTGTCACCAAATCTGCACTGTGAACACTACTGCTGTCAATACCATCCAGGGACACGACAGGACTACCATCTGATCCTTTGCGCTGGTTTGCTTTCATAAGCATCTCTTCAATCTGGATGCAAAACAAGATTACTTGGAAGGGTTACTAATGTTTGCTGCAAATTATGCCAAAAGTATTTTCTCGATGGTTTTATCAACTAGATGTAACCAATTATGACATTAGCCTTACCACCAAAGTTATGTAATATATTATTGTATTTATTTAACTCAATTGTAAGTCAGAGCAAGAAAAAATTAGAATCACTTTAATAACAACTTTCCTAGGACCTCCAGCCAGTCCCATAATCTACAATAAATGTCAATGCGCAAGCATAATTTCAAACAGATATTAATAGCCAGCATTTCTTTGTGTCCCTAGCCTTTAATCAGCACTTGACCTTTACAGAAATTCAATTAACCCACCCTTGGAGAATTGAAGTGTTAAAATGAAATTAATCAAACTACACTGTAGGTAGGTGCAGGGTATGGCCAGAGGATAAAAGGTATGGCCAGTCTAGCCTTAACAAAAGTTGTCACAAACATTTTCCTGCAAAACTAAAGGACAAATTTCACATGCAGTCAAACCTCCAGTTGTAGCCACCCCTTGAATGTGACCACCTCTCCTCAGTGACCAGTTTTCCAAAATACCAAATGTTTCCAAGTCAAATCACTATAATTGGAACCTCTTGTAAATGACTAACTCTTGTAAGCAACCATGACCACTTTTAGCACTGTAATTTTGAGATTTTGTTTGGTTTAACTTCCCTTTTAAAAGTGACCACTTGACAGGTAATAGACTGAGCAAAATTGGGTAATAACAATGTTATAACATTAATTATCACATTCCTGTGTAGTACAAGAGAGGGAAAATTCTCAGGGGGAATACCGTCCTCAATTTTTTCTCGAAATTGACTTTTCAGACAAATAAAACATTTAAAACATGACAAAAGTTTCTGAAGTTACCATAAGCTAGCAAGACAGAATTTTGACCTAATATGGTCTTAATGTAAGCTCTTGTTAGGGGCCACCTCTAGTAAAGCGACCACCTTGCCTTGACATTTGGGTGGTCGCTTAAAGGAGGTGCAACTCTAAGCAGAATTGTTATCAGTTCTTCTCATTACCTGATATTGAGAAGTAAAAAATTCACAGTCAACATGTACATACATGATCCTCCTCCTTGTTATAGCGTGACATACAGCTGTACTTACTCGCTTAAATTTTGAGAGAGACTGTTGAACTTCTTGCAGTTGTTGGTCCTTTTCTTTGCAGGCTGTAGTTAAGGCCTCAATTTCCATTTTTAGGTGGTTCACCTCTGAGGCTACACAATATGAAGAGTAGAATATTAATTATAACATAGCTATATGCTAGTGCGCGCTGTGATTGGCTAATTTTCTATGAAAAAGAAATGGATGGTTCATAGAGATGGTTCATGCTGACGCCATCGTCGGTGAAATTTCTTGCCAGCGAAAGTTTTTCTCACAACTTTTTTCGAGTAAAACTTAACTTTAGCTGTTACTAATAGCTAGTGTTTTTCAACATTTGAGTTAGGGTTTCTCGATGACTTTGGAGACTTGGAAAATTAATGTGTCTGAAATGGTTGCAGAAACATCAGTGCTACCGGTGAAAACAACACGTGCACGTGCACGTGTAGCGAAACGTGCTGTCAGTGAAAACAACACGTGCACGTGCACGTGCAGAACTTGCAATTTGATAAGTGCAGAAAAAGCGACTTTTCAGCGTGAAAAATGTCTTGCTATGTTATAAAAGCAATGGACAATGCCTAGCTAGCGTCCATCCAATTCGGGATCCACTTGGATAGTTGGGAGAGCACTTAGGTAGCTAGAGATGCTCTCGGCTGCGCCTCGAGCATCTCTTACGCTACCTTCGTGCTCTCCCAACTATCCGCATGCATCCCGAATTGGATGGACGCGCGCTAGGCATTGTCCATTCCTTTAATTAAATAATGTAGTCCTTATTTTAAGACTTACTATCTTGTTAATTTTTATTACTAATTAAAACAATAAAATTATCTTCAGCTGTTGGAACTACATAAAAATCACTGTTCTCCTTGTCATGTTTATGCACGTCAGCTAATGCATCATTAGCTTGTTGGTTGACACATCAGTAGTGTATAGACAACTTATCAGTGGTATGTTAATGGTGTGTCCCTAGTATATCAGCTGACATGTTGGCTGATGCCTAAGAGGGATCGGATTCTTAACCTCTACCTGTGACTCTGTGTACAACGTAGATGATGATCATATACAACATCATAAACAACTTTTATATTTGTTGATTGATATACTCATTTATACTGCAATACAAGGAGCCTGGATCACTCGCTCCAGAGTCGAGCACACTACCACAATTCCCACATAGCATACATGCATGTTAAATGTAATATATAGATTTAGGTCACCCTAAAAGCGGAGCTCCTGTAGCCCGATTAGGCTAACCCAGGATAAGGTTGATCATGAATTAATTTTGATTTGAGTTTTGTAACTTTGTGGTGGTGTTTTGTTTGCTTTCTATTTTGAGTTTAAAAAAAACCAAACACACACTACAAAAACATTTGCAGAAAAGAAACAGTTATAATGGGGTTTACTTTTAAACCTGGATTAGAGTAAACAGGCTTCCAAAAACCCGGCTCTGTTTTCAACAAGTAAACCTGACATGAGCCCCGGTCCAATCGAAAACCAGCACTTGGTCAGTGGTCAACTTTAATAAAACACGTGACCTCGATGAGCTATAAACTTGAGCCCGCGATATGGTCATGTGATACTGGTCAGCAGATAACTTAATTTGACAGGTGTCAATTGATCATAACACGATGTCATATATCAAAAAAGTACACAGTAAACTAAGGCTATATGTCTCTGTCAACCTATTATTTGGAGTATGGCCGCCATATGTTGCGTGACTCCACCCCCACCGTCGGCGTCGTCGTGCGTACACGCCCACGAAAACTACCGCTGGCCACGACAACATGAGAAAATCAATTCATGGGTTTCCTTTTTTTCCCTATATGGGTATGGGGCTCCGCTTGGCCGCCGGAGCTCCGCTAAAATAATAATTTTCAAGCAGGATGTGGAAAGGCCAACTAACATCTGACCTTGCTGATGAGTTTGAAAAATCAAGAAAATAAATCTTCTCTATCTTTATCAATCTTTTTGTTGTGGATCCCTGTTATCAACCTTTTATAACTTACTTAACTTCACTTTACTTGACACCAGGCATAATACTAATAGTCAACTTGGGTTCATTCTTCTCCCGCTATTTGCTGACCCTGCACTTGTATTGTATTCTCCTTCACTTCTTGAAGTTGTTCAATCAACAAAATCGAAAAGTCATCAGCGTCTAATAAATCAGATCACCCACGTCTACAAAAAGAAGCCAACAATAGTCTACCTTTTTCTCTGAGCTGATGTTTTAATGCCAATGGTGGTTGACCTAGGGGGGAAATAAATTTAACAGAATTAGTGCAGAATTAGTAATATTATTTTCCATAATATAGCTAGATCGATATAAGAGAAGAAGCACAATTTTAATTTTGTTATGCTAAATCAAAATTATTTAGTGATATTATCTGGAGTCTCAGTTGTACATGTCTTGGTCTAATTTTTAAGTATCCACTCAATTGGAGTTCTGATAAAATGGGTTTGAACACCATATTTTATATTTTACCTTCAGTCTGATGTGATCTGTTAGCTGTCTCTTGTTCATCCAGAAGAACTTCAATGTGGTCTTTCAACATTTCAATTTCCATCTCTTTTTCAGCTAATAAAGCCTCATGGTTTTCCTGAGCAATCAACACAATAAACAATATTGCATAGTTGTCTTAATCATCTCCCCATTTCGTGTGATAGTTTGAGACAAAATTCAAAAGTGTAAACTTGGTAATTTCTCTTTTTTCATTAATTTGTTCCTGTTTGGCTTGTCATAGGCTTATGTATTACCAAAAATTTGTATAAAAGAAAACAAAATATTTGTTATTAAATAATATGTTAAGATGTCAATAAAAAATGATTAATAATGGTGAATAATGTTGGTGTCTATGCACAAGAAAAAAGGGTGAAAATGCATATTTTGATTATCTTTGTTGACGTCTGGTTGACGTCTGGTCAATAGAAGTCTGAAAGGTTCATCATCAAGTATTTAAGAGACAGTAATATAATAAACAACTAGTTACATGTAATGCTCTGATCAATGAATTTATTAACATTCTTTCACAACATAAGCTTTAGGGTACATACATGTACATGTATTATATAGTACAGGCAGAATACTGATATCTAATGCATACGATTTCACAGTATTCTTCCTTCAAATTCTGTCCACCTATAATTGTATTAAACTAGAAAAGGCCATTTCAGAGTTACCTTTTGCCATTGGTTATAAACGAGTCTCACGCAAAACCATTCAATTCATAATGAAACTGTGTCCACCAACAGTTTCATTTTCATGCATAAAAAACTCACTTTCAAATGAAAGGTTTCACGCAACAACTCATTATGAAACAGAGAAATGAGGTAACTCAGAAATGATCTATATTCTTGTCCACTCTTTAAATTCTGCACTAAAAGAATAACCTGGCTCACCTTGCATCCTGTTAATTCTGATGTCCTTGATGCCTCACTGAGAGCCATTTTTAGAGTTGAAATTTCTGTCACTAGCTCTAGTTTCTCATTTAATAAATTGGTCGTCTTTAGTATCTCCTACAAAAATCAACAATAATTTAAATTTTGAGGGTAATATTTTATTATACCTTAGTAGCCTAATACAAGCATCGTGTACATACTTGTTTGCCCTATAGTATTCTATTGTATTAAATTGAAAGACCTGGACTAGACTCAGTCAAGTATAAGAATTAAGATGCATCAGTCAATATTACATTGATATGTACATTGGCCATTATTTATTATATTTATACATTTTGGAAGTTCTAATCATTTCAGGACAACCATTTGCAGAATGACCGTCAACTGGTAATTGACCAGGAGTTGGTCAGTATTCAACCTTTTATAATCTCGGTTGATACACTGATGTTCACGAGTTGACTCACTCAGTCACGTAGCAGCCAATACAACATTACTGTACTGTCCACTTAGTAAATATACTCGTTCGACGCTCAACTAATATACAGTATCCTCGGCCAACAGTTGAACATTCACCAACTCTAACCGACACTTAGTTAAGTACACATGAATCCCAGCACTTTTCCCCTAGCACCACATGAAAACTATAAAAGATGACAATTTAAAAAATCTGCTTACCGTAGTATTAAATTAGAGAATAACCGGATATAAAAACAACTCACGCTCTCAAGAAATTGCTCTGCCTCTTCAAGTTTTATTTGCATTTCCTCCTTTGTAAACTCCAAATCCCTGATCTTCTCCCCCTGTGCTTCGACCTGATCAGTCAGCACGCTAACTTGCAAGATCAAAGATTCTTTTTCGTCTTCTAATCTGCTTATTAGTAACGAATGCCTTTCACTGATCGTCAGCTGTTCGCCATTTTGCTGTTCATCTTTGGACGTTACCTAAAGACGAGATCATGACAACTTATTTCAAAACCTGAATGAAAACGCAAAAGACCAATCACCCAACCGATGAAGAATTATTTACATTTTGTAGAGAGTTCAACCAGCCAGTAAGAAAGTCGATGGTTGAACCAGGAACCTCAATCGTCAACCTTGCATCGCGTGTCATGCCTTCTAATTTCTCTCTTAGTTCTTCAACCAAGGAAAGAACTTTATCTTTACTCGAGCAAGAATAAGTTTGACTTTTTAAGCTTTCCATTATGAGTTGGTCGTCGGAGATAAGCCCGTCCATTTGCTGTAGGGCTTCAGCTAACATTGTTGCCGCGTCGCTCGCTACTGCAGCCATCTTGAAAACTTGTGGTTTCCGCTAATGTTTGCCTCGTTCTCGTGCCGGAAAAGAACTTGCAGAACGTGTGGCATGTGAAAACAGATCGGCAGCCGGAAATTCCGGGAAGAAAAACATCTAAATTGAAATCTGAAATCAGTGTTAATGCCCTGGTGTTATGTACTTAGGCTTAGAGATAGGGTGCGGACTGTAAGCCTGCCAAAAATTTCTGGACGGGGCAACCACCAGTTTTGATTCACATTTAATTTCTGAGCAAATTCATTCAAAGACTCGCCTAATGTGTCACATTACGTGCCTAGTAACTGTTACAAACTTCTCGATTAATCTTGTTAATTGAGATAGGTGGGTGGTTCGTGGGTTGTAGGTCGTGGTCGTTGGTGAAAAGTTCACTTGTTTAAGGAAACAGAAAATTGTTAAAAAAGACTGAATCGCGTTGCAGGCAGCTGGGATAAAAAAAACGTTATGAATATAGTTGTAATCCAAAAGGATCAGGTGCTGCGTGGCACAGGTAACAGTTAAAAAGTTGTAAGTATTAATAACGTAGTGCCAAGGTAAACAGGATGTCTATATCAGAGGTTGCGGGCCTAGCCCTTCTTGAGGATCATGAAGGGGGGGTCCTAATCCCATTTCCCAGCAAATAGGCCTTTTGCAACAGTTGGTCACGTGACCGATAATTTCTAAACTTTCAGCTACAGCAAAAAGAATTTCAGAGCTGGAAAGAGCATGTTTTAAATAACCAGGACACCAATTTTCAGACCAATGCCATATAAGTTTGAGATTTAATGACGATTTGAATATTGCAAAAATTAGAAGGTTTTGTATGGAAGCGAGGAAGCTTTGCCCTCCAGAAACCTTTTCTGTTATTAATCACTACCAAAAGAAGCTGCTGGCATATAACCATTGGAGATAGAAAGAGGGGTAAAATATTAGGAAAAATGGAAATTTCTAGGCCCTTACATCGAAAGGCAAAGATTTTATGGCAGCTTGAAAACTTGCAAAATTACAAGGATTTGTATGGAAAACCACTGGAGCG
>JAHPZR010017329.1:25000-36525 GCA_019787425.1 Platygyra sinensis
TTAGAACAATTACAGCGACACCCGGTTGTGTTGTTAGAATGATTCTATTTTATGTAGCTAGCTCCACTGGAGATAGCTCTAGAGTTAATTTATAAAGGCACGCAAACTAAGCAGAGGAGAAATTCTGTCAATGAAATATCCAGTCAATTGGTCAGAGCAGCCTTCAATTTTATATTTAAGGGACTGTGCAATAATTATCTGGAAGGGGGGGTTCTAAAATTAGCAAAGTAGGCCTTAAAATAAAGTTGCACCCCCCTGAATTAAAGTTAAAATAGCTTCTTGTCTACCCCCGTCTAGATGGGAGATTACTTTCAACCCCCCCCCCCCCTCCCCAACCTCCGATCCTCCCTACATTTCTCTTTACCATTACACTACTTCTGGTATGTCTGCATCATCAATAAATAAAACTTGGAAGCTGCGCTCCACATAATCGTCGCCTGATGAACCAACTTCATACTCGGTTGACTCTCCTCAGAATCACTTGAGGTATCATCATGAGAACTGGAGGGCATGTTTTCATTATCATCTTCGATGTCTTCATCAAATGTTCTTGCTACAGAACCATCTGCATGCTTAAGTATTCGCTCAACTAATTGTGCCTTGTTTCCAGATACCATTAGACCTTCTTGCCTTCGATAGAGCCGAAGTTGCTTGTTAGTCAGTCTTTCAACATCGTCTCTGCTCTCCCAACAAATATCTTCTGGAATGGTGTTTCTTTCCAGATTTCTTTTGTCTTCTTTTAGAGCCAAGATTCCAAAAATTGATTTTGATTAGCTTACATGTAATATACATTATCTTGAGTCCATGGATTGAGATCAGACCTCTCAGTTTAACTTCTAACCCCCTTCTACAAATGTTTAAGAATTACATCTTACCCCCCTACCCTGCGCCTTTGGTTTTAAATTCAGGCCCCCCTATAATCTTAGAACCCCCCCCCCTCCAGATAATTATTGCACAGTCCCTAATTAGTGTCCTAGATAAAAACCCGCGCATGTTCAAACCGACAAGTCAGATTACTGTTAACGCGCGCTCTACGAATTTAACTGTACGTTCAAAGACGAGTTGGAACGCGAGAAACTACGCAACCAAGCACAGTACTTAATAAAAGAACAATGTCGCAAATTGCGTCTAAACCTATTTCAGTGTGCATGTCGTAAGACCAAGTGACGCCGAAATGAACTGAAAAAACACTTCTAAAAGATTTAACTACGAAAAGATGCGTAGTTACTGCGTACAATATTCGTCATTTCAGCGCGTGATTTAAACTCAGCTAGTTACTATGTAAACTACAAATAAATAGTTCTCTCATGAGTTACGCAATCTGAGATACCAGCTAACGATTACCGTTATGACCGTTAGTTTGAGGAAATAAAGCCTGCATGGTTTTCACGAGCGACGCAAGTACAAGGAGAAGTACAAGCGCATCGCAAGCATGGAGATGACCCAAGTGAAAACGAAACTCGACGCAAACACAGCCCCAAGCAAATCATCCGACGTTCCGAACTGTTTAATCGCGAGGTATCTGGATCAGTGCTTTCACTGGCCAAACATAACCACGTGAGGTAAGCATCCTTGTCAGCTTGTGTTATGCCTGAACGGTGTTTCGTTTTCACTTGCTACAGCGCAAACGCAAGCATAACCGCAAGCACAAGGAAAAAAGAAGAAAATTGTAATCCATTGTGCCTGTGCTTATGCCAGCGTCAAGGAAGTTTTCACGGTGCATTGTTGCGCTTGCGCTTGTGTCGCTAAAGTGACAAACCAGGCTTAAGGACGGGTTCGCGCCCAAGAAACTTCCTCACGTACAGAATGGTTTATTAAACTTTGGACTGGTCAGTGTAGCAAATGGATAGAGATTAGATTAAAAACGTAAAAAAATCGGGGTGCACCTGAACTCGTTTGTGGGGAGAGGAGATAAGGGGGAGCGACAGACTAGAGCATTCTAGATTTCCAGTCACTTGCGGCGGATTCTGGTCAGATTCATTACCATAGGCATATATTTACGTTGTATAATCATATCTCAGTTGTGTGTGCTAACACAGCATATAAAGGCCTATTTGATAGATCTTTGGCTACCTAGGTAGGTAGTGAGAGGCCCCCCTTGACGGTGGCCTCATGGTTAGTGCGCTCGTGTCCGGATCGAGCGGTCCGGGTTCGAGCCCTGGCCGGGGTACATTGTGTTGTGTCTCTTGGGCAAGACACTTACTCTCACAGTGCCCCTCTCCAACCCATGTGGTATAAATGTGGTCCCGGCGAATTTAATGACTGGGGGTAACCCTGTCACGATGGACTAGCATCCTCATCCAGGTGGGAGTAGAGTCACTGCTCAGTCGCTTCATGCTAAGGAAACCGGGATTAGCTCCGGCCTGATGGGCCACTTGGCTCGTATGCAGACTTTACCTACCTACCTACATATGTAGTTAAATCAGCTAGAAATAGCCTTTAAAAAATACAACTTCCAAGTTACGCACACCTGTATCCATGTACCAATTCGACCCTATTTGAATAGTAATATGAGAAATAATTAAAACTTCCACGTACAGATTTTTTTGTTGTTGTTTTTTAGTATAATAGAAAGAATTAGAAAAGGAAGTTGATCTGCCGAAAAAAAGGGCGGGGGGGGGGGCACCGAGCATCCAACAAAAATATTCGCACACAAAATTAACGCAAAGGTCATCAGCTTAATATTTTGTTGAGTTTTCGACTCGGTGCGCGCACTTGAAATACATGACGTGGCACGCGCGTGACCAATGAATAGCGTACTCACTAGAGATGCGCAGTAGCAATGGGCGCGAACGTCATTAAGTGTGTTTAATGTGATAGCGCGCGCGTGGCGCGTAACAAAGTTCTACTGTATACGTTTTCCACCCGATTCAGAAGGGAGAAAATCCCATCGTTTCAATAGTGTGCTTACATGAATTTCCCACCTGAGGTCAAACCCCTAAAAAGCGCGGACTGGACTAACTTCAGATCAGATTGCAAAGTAGCGTGCGTTACTTTTTTCAGACAATGGCTCAGTGTGGAAATGTAAATTCAAAGTAAATGCAAATTACTTTCGACACATGGCTAAAACCGCTTTGCTTGTTACGCGTGTAACAATTAATAATTTTAGTGTTTTAAATCAGGTTTTGTCAAAGGTATAAAACAGCGGACGCAGCGGAATGAATGTTAAGTCAGCGTAGGTTCGGTTTCCTGTTTATAATTGCATTTCTTTTTTCTAAAAATTGATGATTTATTATTTTTCTTTTAAATTCTCTTTATTCAGATGTATTTTTTCCATGTTGTTTTTACTCTCAATTATCCTTTGTTTGAATCATCATTTAAACTTAATGAGATTGTTTTTGTTTTTTTGAGAACTGTTTGGAATCACGTGCTTTGACGCTTGAAGTAAACAACTTATCCAATTAGATCACGTGGTACCACGCTAAAGTTCACTTGATCAGCGGCTAAACTGATTCTCGAAAAACATTAATAACTGCTTTTCAAGTCACTAAATTACAAGCTAAACGACTGAAACAAAAAGCAGAGGCATGAAAAAAGACTACAGAATAAAATTTGTCTGAGTACATTTAGCAAAACCCGTTTCTTAATAAAGTGACTGCGTGAAACTTGCCAGCGTTATGCTATCATTTCGAGCGACTTAATTGTTTTTAATTGATTTGTTTACTTCCAGTGCTAATTGGAATCTAATTGATGTTCGAATTGTGACGTATTAATGAGACGCGCCCATTAGCAATTGGTCATTTCGCGCAACTACTGATCGAGTTCAGACGTGTTTTTCGCTGCTCTCGTAAAGTCGTTCAATTCGCTTCTTTGAACTCAAAGTTCAACAAGATGAATGAATCAAAGCAAGAACCAGAAGTCCCTTCCAAGGAAACATCTGGGAAGGAGGTAGGAGAAAGCTATATTCTTTGTTCAAATTTGCATCGACTAGTTTTTGCTTCCAAACAAAGTTTGCACCGAAAGTTATTTCTTCTGAAAACCTCAGGATCGACATTGATACTGACTTCATTCGGCTTGGCAAATCAGGAAAGCTGTGCATTTTTTTTTTTAACGCCTCAACGTTTCCAAATTTAATGGAAAGAGATCGGATCTTTTTTCGGTCAAAGTTAGAAAGATTCAGCGGGAGAAAGTGTCAAAAGTCAAGCGACAAGTAAATGATGCAACAATGGTGCTAATTAATTGGAACAATTACATTATATAATTAACGAAATAAGTAAGCACAATTACGCGCGCACACGCTTATTCGCGCAGAGACACAGTTACACGCACGCGCAAATCATTCTCGACCCCAGAGCTCTTCTCTTTTGCGCATGACAGACGGCGAGAAGAGCTCTGGGGAACCCTGGACCAAGCTCTTTCGTTATTTGTCGTTGGTTGAAACAAAGAAAGCGCGTCTGATTGGTCAATCTGTGACGCGGTAAAATTTGAACGTGCCTTGCGAAAACCGTCCCGCCCTCTTGGGAATTCTATGTCTGTTTTTTATGCAAATCACAGATCGTGCACGCAATCGTAAAATGTGCAGTTTTCGGAGGTTTTTAGTTTTAAAACGGCTTCAAAAGTCCAGAATATTTCTTCTAAGCTCTTTATAGCAATATAAAGCTATTTTCAATGAATAAAGATGTTTAACAACTGAGAATCCGCCGAGAGAAGAACCAGATGTTATTTCGTGACAAATTCCAAATTTGCATATAACCGAGACATGTTTGACGTTTGAACGCAACGGTTGAATGACTTTTAATTAATCATGTGAACTCTTTAAAATCAAATAAATGTTTCCTAGCGGATTATCTCGGCAATTTTAACTGTTGAGGAGGTGTACACGAACTAAAGCTTTTATTATTGCCTTCTGCTTAATTTTTCAACAAAATACCGAAGCTAGATATCGTTACAATGGTTTTTGAAAGCACGAGCATGCGCTATGAGACCCTTGTAGCCAGATTCTGGCTACGCGTGCGTGGAGTTCCCCAGAGCTCTTGTCGCCGTCAGTCACGTGATAAAAGACAAGAGGCTCTGGGGTCGAGGAAATGACGCGCAAAATAGGAAAGAACAAACCGTACATTAATTTCGCTATCAAGAGTCCCGAACAAAAACACTGCGATACAAAAAAGCGCGAGGATATTTTTGATCCGTGCCATTGCATTTAAGTCAGATCTCTTGTGGACGAACGGGCCACAAAGCCTGAAAGAGAGATTAATTGCTCTTATATGTTCGCTAATGCAGAGTCGCAAGTAAAAAAATAATGGCTGTTACATAAGCGCAACGGCAGAGACACAATCACGCTAAAATGCACGTATTTTCCCAATTTCGCTAAAACAAACTGCTCTTCGCGCGCCAAAATAAAAACTGGCATTAACCGTGATGGTTTTTGGTATATCTGTTCATTATTCCATCCATTTCAATCCTCCTTTGGTAGACTCATCATTTAAATTTAAATCGATCCTTGGAGTTTTTTTGGCAACTTTTTGCAATCACGCGATTTGACGCTCGAAGTAAACACCTTATCCAATTAGATCACGCGGTACCTTGCCAAGCTTCGCTTAATCAACAGACCAAAACTTTTTCTCGAAAAATATCAATAATTATTTTCAACAGAAGCTAAAAGACTGAAACAATAAGCGGAAGCGTTAAAATTGACTACAGAATCGAAGTTGTTTGAGCAGATTTTTATAAGAACCCTGTTTTAATAAAAACAACTACGCGAAATTTGCCAGCTTTATGCTATCTTTTCACGTGACTTAATTGTTTTTAACTGTTTTATTTACTTCCAGTGCTAATTGGAATCTAATTAATAACGAATTGTGACGTACTAACTAGACGCGCCCATTAGCAATTGGTCATTTCGCGCAACTACGGATCGAGTTCAGACGTGATTTTCGCTGCTCTCGTTAAGTCGTTCAATTCGCTTTTTTTGAAACTCAAAGTTCAACAAGATGAACGAATCAAAGCAAGAACCAGAAGTCCCTTCCAATGAAACATCTGGGAAGGAGGTAAGAGAAAGCTATATTCTTTGTTCAAATTTGCCTCGACTAGTTTGCATCCAATCAAGATTTGCACCAAAAGACATTTCTTCTGATAAATTCAGATTAGACATTGAGACGGACTTCATTCGGCCTGGAAAATCCGAAAAGCTGTACAATTATTTTGAAGGCTCAGCGTTTCCTAATATAATGGAAAGTGATCGGAATTGTTTTCATTCATAAAATCAAAATTGAAAGGGGAGAGGAGAAAGTGTAAGAGTCTAGCATTAAGCAAATGACGTAACAATGGCGCTAATTAATTGGAACAATTACATTTTTTACGATAACTGCAGAAATTCACGCGCGCTCATTGGCTAATTTTTATTGTCCATATGCGGACATTCATATAAATTTAAAATTCATGTGCCGCGTCAGCGAGCGAGAGCTGGCAATTCGACGATTTGTTATCGTAAAAAACAAATTGATGTCAGTTTTTAATGCGTCTGTCCTGTTATTGATAATGAATTTCGTCATCACATTGTCAAAGTAGTCTGCGGATCCACTCGGCTATCGCCTCGTGGATCCACAGCTACTTTGACAATGTGATGACGAAATTCATGATCAATAACAGGACAGACGCATAAAAAACTGACGTCAATTTGTTAAATGCAATTAATGAATTAAGTAAGCACAATTACGCGCGCTCACGCTTAAGCGCGCAGGGACGCAGCTACAGGTTCGCGCAATCAGGTAAAAAACGCACACAAATTCGACAACAGCCCTTGCATAAGTGCATTCTGGCAAGAGATACAATCAAGCTAGAATTCAAGATTTTTGCAATTTGTTTAGAGGCTTCGCCGCTAAAACAAAGCTCTCGCACGCCAGAATTAAACTGGCGTTAACCGTAATGGTTTTGGGTATCTTTTCATTTTTACACCATGCATTTTAAAATCACTTCTGATCCTTGCAATCTGATTAGCTATCAGCAGTGTAATTTATTCACGTATCGCACTATTGTTTTTTCTTCTGAATCGCACATTTTTAGGGCTTTGCATAGAAAATGGACGTAAGAACGTTCCAGTCCCGTTTCTTTTTTAACAAATCAACTTCTGGATCAATAAAATATAAGAACTGGCCGAAATCAAGGGACTACTTAGGCGATAAAATTGTCCGATTTTAAAATGGCTGATTAAATTAAACTTGCCGATTGAACTTCGTGTCGTGCATTTTATGTCTAAAATCATCCTTACGATTTCAAATCGAAGCCGCGCGTTAATTTTTAATTTACGCGTATGTTGTTTCTCTGTTTCCAAACCCAACGAAATTCGTACCCGTCGTTGTATTTTTACTCTCTAATCAGTGATTAGAGATTTGGTAAACCACGCGTGACAAACAAGGTGTCTTTTCTCTGATGTATTACATAAAAGTTTCGGATGATCAAAGGTTTTTGCATTTTAGGAAAAGCTCGAAAGTGGTGGGGACTCGAAAAGTTGATGTCGTCATTGTAGGCTTGCACTGTCACGCATTTGCCGGTTTTCGCATCACGTCACTAAAATTCAAAGTGCAAAACTAGATCCCTCTAGTTGAAAACTACTATTCACACAAATTTTCGCTCCAAATGGGTTCCTGGTTATGTGATAGACAACGTTTAAATTTCTACGCTTTTGCGTGACGCGGCAGTTACATTACGGCCGAGAGAGTTCAGTGTCATGTTGATTAAAAAAGAGACGTATTTCGAGAAATTTTGCTATCTGCACAGTTCTTGTATTAGAAAAAAGTATTATTTTAATGTTTTTTAGTCCCCGATAGAAAAGTTCACGCTTTTGTAGCAAAATTCAATGACAGATGTTTCTGTTGGTTTCCTGCCGCCATGTTGGTGCCCATCTGGATTGGCACCAGCATTGCGTCTCCATACAAATCTCTGTAAATTTGGGTAAAAAGTTTTTCCGCATATCTTGCATAAGGAAAGTTGCTGTGACCTGAATCTTGGCGAAAGTCGTTACATATTTACCATTTCTTTTCTCAGATTCTGGGCTTTACTTATTGGATGGTTTTGATTATAGGAGATTAATAAAGAAGACACCTCAAAGTTTAAAGTCTTTTTCCTAAACTTCAGAGATTCGTCGAAATATTTTCCACAAAATTACAGAGCTCAGTATGGAGCCGCCATGTTTGTGCACTTCCGTCGGTACACCTACATGGCGGCCATAGTGTAAACATTTTGAACGTACTTTGGCTATCTAAGCCGCTGATTATTTGTGCTGAACAAACAAGCATTTACATAAGCACTTTTCCTAACAATTTAACTTTTCAATAGGCTAAAAATCATGAGATACGTATATATTCTTCGACAAACGCGTTCGTAGCTTTCTGTCACGCGCCGCCATAACCCTGAAATTCAAAATGCGCTGGTTTTCAGACGAAGCAAGCTATTGATTTGAAAAGTTGTAAACGGATATAAGTTTAACCCCTCTCATACCTGACGAGAATAAAAACTTTGGTAGCCGTTTATTTTCAAATTTTAGAGAACTTTTGACGTCACATGCAAGCCAAGAATAGCTCCCAAAACAAATAGAATTTTAAATTCTCCTAATTTGCGATCTAGTAGCTCCTAGGCAGAGTCAAAGTGAACCAAGCGTTTAGCAATTTTGCGAGTTTTTTTCTGTGTATTCGCATCACTCTCTCGCGTTCGCTCGTGTTTCCTCGCTTGACAACTTGTGCTAGTAATCCTGATTGGTCCACGGGCGTCCCAAACTCGCGATTCGAGGAATCGATCAAATATTAATGATTTATGCACGCGTATCGAGTAGGACGTGACCAACTTGAATGAAACTTTGAGGCATTTGTGGGGAATTTGTTCGAAATAAAGAAAGATTGAATCGCGCATTGAAAAAAATGCAACTTTTTTCAATAGAATAAAGGAAGCATATTCATCTTGAAACAACAATAAAAGCAAGTGACACACTCGAACACCAACCCACGGTCTGGCCAGTACCTTACGCATGCGCACAACCATATCACCCGGGCAGTGGCAGCCATGGACAGCTGTTTCGGCTTTGTTAGGCCTCATCAGCATGGCATAGCCGTGATGAGGCCTAACAAGGCCCAAACAGCTGTCCATGGCTGTCACTGCCCTGGTGATATGGCTGTACGCATGCGTAAGGTATTGGCCAGACAGTGGGTTGGTGTTCGAGTGTGTCGCTTGCTTTCAGTTTTTATATTCATCTTGCCAGGTTTCTGTTTTCAATTTGGCCTATTTCATCGGTTTTGTGGGTTTTGAGGTGTTTGTCTCTCCAAACGCCTGAAAAACGATAAAACAGGCAAGTGGACCATAGAAACCAGGCAAGGTGAATATGTTTCTTTATTTTACTGAAAAAAGTAACATTTTATTTCACTGCGCGATTTTATCCTTTGTTATTTGAACTCCACAAAAAGGCCTTTTAGAGCGCTCCAATTTTTAACGGCCCAAAGCGTAACAACACCGCGCTCTTTAGGTGGTCACGTCCCACTCGATACGTGTAGATAAATCATATTAATAAGTTTGATCGATTCCTCCAACCTCATTCCCAGTGTCCTCTCCTACCTCGAGAGAGGACCCTGGGGACGTGGCTGCGATTCCTCGAATCGTGAGTTTGGGAAGCCTGCGAGAATTGATCGAGAAATTTTAAAAGTATGGTGTGGCTGTCAAGCTATGTAAACATGGCGGACAGTTTTCCTGATATTTTAAAATTGCTATTGCTAGAATGGATACTCCAAAATATGATGAGACACTTCGTGACACATAAACAGATACAAGCAGATAAACGACACCCTATTTAGGCGAGAATAACTGCTGGGTCAGGCACTGATCTCTAGTGATTAGGTCTAAGCGCCGACTCGAAATGGTTAGCTTTGACAAATTGTTCTGGTTACACCATAATTAAACTTGGTAAACCTTTCATGACCTTTGGTAAGAATTTACCAAGATCGGTTGGTACTTTGTATATACAAATTGAAGTGTCTCACCATATTTTGGAGTATCCATTCTGGTCACAACCATTTTAAAATCACAACTTCAAGTGTAGGATTTTCCAAACACTGTCAATTTAACGAAATGAGTAACAAGACTTTTGTATCAAATTCATTTTTCAAAACAGGGCTCGAAATTAAAAAAATCGTTAGGTCGCCTTTTGGCGACTAACTGAAGAAATATAGTCGCCAGATGCAAATTTTAAGTCGCCAGTTTGTATAATCAAAATAATGTTCGGGTTCCGCTTGTTGAAAGTGTTTGATATTGTCTGGTATGGCTTGGGACACATACATACAATACGTATTCTTTCGACTTCTCCATTTCTTTTTAATAATGTAACACTTTTCATTTTGCGCGGCGGCGCCCAACTTGCATGTTTCGCCGAAAACAGAGTTTTACCTGTATTTTAGCATAAAAAATGCTGGCTTCATTTTCGCGGTAGAAATAAATGACTTCTCAGTTTTCGCGTACAATTTCTACAGTTTTAATAAATATATCGTTGTTGAGTTAAGCTTTGTACAGAGAAACTAAAATATGCTCGCAGAAACTTGCTAAACTTACGAAATAAACACAGCGTTTTCGTTCCCAACGCGGCTATTTTTATCCTGGAAAGAAATTTGATCGGGGCAGATTTCGATCACGTGCTAGGCAACCTCTTCTGAGCCATGAGCGCACGTCACGCAATCAACAAAACAACGCTATAAATTGTAATTTTCACCAAGCTTCATCTAAACACTTGATTACCTTTGATTCTAAAGCTTACCTTTTCTTCTCAAAATTGCTATCGTTCAGCAGTCTTTTTGCAAAATTCTGTGGCTCCTGCTGCTCCTGTGTGGTTCCAGGGAGAGAAACTCTAATGGCGTCGCAGAAAATTTTGCGAACAGGAGTCCGTAAAGTTTAGAGGGAACGTGGCTTTTTTATGTGATTTGGCCCATTCTTTTATGACGAACGCAAAGCAGGACGATGTTTATTTTAACTTAAATGCTATATTGTACTTCTAAATCATGCAAAAGGTCGCCAAACTGGCGACTAAACAAAAATTTTAGTCGCCAAGGACAAAAAGTTAGTCGCATTGGCGACCATATTGGTCGCAATTTCGAGCCCTGCAAAACGTGTTTTAACGTCTCAAGGCATTTCAAACAACGGTTTCTTAGAGTGCCTGACAACTTCAAGTTGCGGCAGATCAGATGGCGCGCGGGAAGTCTACGGTAACAGTCTGGATCTCTTGACGATAAGCTTATCTAAGCTTAAATCGCTCATGAACTTACCAACGATCATACAAAGGTACCTAGCGATTTTTTGCTCATTTTGCTGTCTTATTGAAATGCAATCTAGCCTGCTTGAAATAGCTAGATGACTGCAGGGCGTTACAAATCGATAGAAATCGATCATTAGCTGAAACTTATCGATTACTCTTTATTACTTGATAATAAACACTTAATGACTGGCCCCTCGGGAAACAGTGAGTTTTGTTTCCCCGACGCCTCGGGGAACATTGAGTTCGAGAGGAAACAAAACTCACTGTTTCCCGAGGGGCCAGTCATTAAGTGTTTTGTTAT
>JAHPZR010017330.1:0-5000 GCA_019787425.1 Platygyra sinensis
GTAAACTGATGAATTCTATAAACGAAAAAAGTAGAATACAGCACCTGTACAACTAAATCGGACACACATTCCTTTTTTAGATTCAATAATTTCACAGTACGTACAAGAGACGAACTTTTATCTGCGGGATGTGTCTGTTAATGTCTCGGTAGTAAGAATTTGAAGAGCGCACTGTCCAAATAACAGTACACAGAACATGTCCCCACTGGTGATTTTTTGCAATCACGCGAGCCTTCTTTCGTTCGTATGCAAAAATTGAAGCAAAGTCGAGTGGCTTGAAGAGTGTTCTAATCATAGATCAGTGCAAGTTGCCTTCATCATTCAGTGTTTAAGCGGCTAGCATGGAGTGAGTTTATTTTCGCATATTTACCGCGTCGCGGTGTTTGATTGGTTCAAGCTGTTTTCACTGCTATGCAGTGTCGGCTTTCCGTCCCTGGTCGCTGCCGGGTTCGTCTGGCACAGGCTTGCATGATGTTTAAGTGATTGCTGTTTATTCTTTTTTCTGCCTTTTTCCAATTCCTGCAGAAGTGGCCCAGCATATTTTGGGAGAAATCCTCCCCTCCATGTTAATATTATATGATTATACTCACAGGCATAATGTTTTCCCTCGGCCTTTCTCGGCTTGTGGATTTTCGGAAAAAACGATTCTGCTGATCGTCAACTGATGATGCATTAAGTGGATTTAGAAAATGTGGGATGAACCTCCTTTGATTACAGGAATAAACCTTGTTCAAGTTTCCTAGACACGTAATGCTTTCCTTACACAACCGATTATAGTGTCAACCAATTGTAAAAAGAATCAAAAAATAGCATAAACTTTGAAAAGTGACGTCAGAGAGAAGAGATGATTTTCTAAAGGGGTATTTATACTTGACGTTATTGACTTGCTACATGAAGCTATTGAATTCGATCTGCCGTTACGTTATCGACTACGCATACTAACAAACAGCAGCAGCGCATATCATTACTTTGTATCGTTTTTTTATGATCAGTTGATTAACTGAACAAAAATTTGTAACATCGTGAAGTAATTGTTATCATTTTACGATCAACTGATGGACGAAACAAAAATTTATGAAGTAAAAATTACGCTATCTGTAAGGCTAATCGTAAGTAGGTGATAAACAAAGTATTATTTTAGTGATTGGCATACCACGAGATGCAAAAATCGTCCGCTGATTACAACCAAAAATCCTAGCTGACGTCAGAGAAAAGGAAATATTTACGAAAGATAACAATTGGGAGGGACATTTCATTAAAATGTTAGCATCTGTAGTCAGCGTCCATAAATAGGACAACGATGATACTGTTTAATTTTTGTCGATTTGAAAATCGTTTGACCTCGTACTAATTTTCTATTTTGGCTCAGTAAACCATTGCTAAAAGCCAGGGTGAAAAGCCAAGATAGTTCTTTCGTCGTTGGGGACTGAGTGCGAACGTTCGGTCAATGCGGCCTACTTTCGGTTTTGAGATTTTTCCGTGAAGGACCTCACTCGCGGGTAATAAGTGAGTGGAGTAGCTCTTCTACTGTTGCAGCCTGCCTTGTCCTCAGCAATACAAGCGTAGACTGGAATATGCTTGTTTCTGGACAGCATGTTTTCACATGAGCCATGTGCCATTATGTCTCTTATGGTTATGCCTCTCGTTTAGTCGTTTTTCAGTTGTGTTTGATTAGGGAGAATGAATATCCGCGGCATCGCATGGACAACCCTGCAGACGACAAACACATTTCTGAAAAAGGCGCAAGAAAATGTGTTAATGGGCAGGATAATAATCATATAATAAATAATAATAACTTTATTTAAGTGTCGTATGTATTTAGCGCAACCAGTGTAATGGCGTCCCTGTGGACGAGTAAACATCTGAAATCTGGCAGCTAGACACAGTAACATCTACTAAGTCGCACTACTGGGCGGTAGTGGGGCTGACCAGTTGAGCTAGTTTTTACAAACCCTTTAGTGCCCGAGTTGAACGCGGGTTCGTCCCGTGAACAGACCGTATAACAGCAGGGTGGAGGATTTGAAACTATGGCGACCTAGACAGAGTGCAAATCCAGCCGCCCTAAAGTCCCCACTCGGCCGTACAGGGTAATGCCGCCCCAGATTTTCATTCCCCCAACGGAACAGAAACTGAAAAAAGGATCTTAAATATAAATCAGTACTTGTCGGAGCATCAAAGATATTAATGCACATGGTTAGTGACGATGTTATCAGTCAAACAAGCATATCCCTGTCACACTGTATTGAAGTAACTGCTATTTAGTTTGTGTTTAGGCCTGCGTAAGCGGGCAAGATGCATGCACTAAAGCTTGAGGCTGTGATTGGCTGCCCGTCCACCAAGATGGGGCTATCTGGTACCATCTCTTGATTCCCCGTTGTGTCGCCCTCAAGGAAAATTGCGTTCGTTCCTTAATAATTCCACATTCAGTTGTTTGGTTGTTCAAGATGGCTGGAATAGTCGGCCTTTTTTGTTGCATGTCTTCTAGAACGTTTATAAAAAATGAACTTGAACCACTATCCAGCCATCTTTGACCTAACAAACCTGATCACTAAACAGTATACCGGCAGTATGTCGTAAACGTAGCCATATAGCATGGTTGGCGCGTCTTGAAAACGGTTTACTCAAAATGTTTTCAAGGTCGTGGGTGGCGTAATCTGTCAAAACACGAGAGACAGTGTGTCATCGCGATCTATCCCCAAACAACGAGAAGAGAGTTGAAAATGCGTAACGCGCCAGCGCGAAGAGTATTTTTTGATAAAATTCGAGGGTGTTTCGTATAGCCAATGAAACACTGTCTCGAAGGTTTGATATAATCTCTCCCATCGAAACTAAACAACTAAGGAGTAAAACGGAGAAGCTTAAAAATCAGCAAATCTCATGCTCATTAAGAGCGCGGTTATCCAAACCTCCTTCACGGTTGCGCTTTCTCTTGTTTTTACTTGCATGTGAATTTATTAATGAGTTTGTGAAAGTGTTTTGTGTAAATCTTCTCCATCCTTCACCATCCTTGTTCATTTATGTTTTTATTGAACGGGGAACGAGGGAACGGGGAACGTGGGAACGGGGACGGGGAACGTGGGAACCGGGAACGGGAACGGGGAACGCGGGAACGCGGGAACGGGGAACGGGGAACGGGGAACGGGGAACGCGGGAACGGGCCAAGGGAACGGGGCGTGAACTGGGAACGGGAAGGGGAACGGGGAACGGGAACGGGAAACGGGGAACGGGAACGGGGGAACGGGGAACGGGGACAGAGGGAAACGTTGGGAACGGGGAAGGGGAACGGGGAACGGGGAACGTGGGAACGGGGGGACGGGGAACGCTGGGAACGGGGAACGGGGAACGGGGAAAACGGGAATCGGGGAACGGGCGGAACGCGGGAACTGGGAACGGGGAACGAGTGTACAGCGGTAACCCGCTTGAAAATTCAAAATGGCGGACAAAACAAAAGAAAGGGCTCCAAGCGAAATAGTTTGAGTAAGCGTGAGTTTCTACCAGCTGTGCCCGCAGATGACCAGTACGTTCTTGTAAGAACAGAGACTGATTGGCACTGGGATAAACAAAGCTTGTAATGGCGCCTAAGTAGAAAATCGAATCGGATGTCAAGCGCGAGTGCTGAGCAAAAGTTTTCAACATAGCACGACTTCGATTCCATTGACCAGTTTTGCTGCAGAAAAATGCTCACCTGCCATTGAGGCTTGGCAAGTAGCTGGCCTAGATATTATTACACTAGCAGCTCCTAGAAAGTTTTCGTTTGATTCTCATCATGAGTGCAGAAATATTAATCGGTCGAGAAAGGACAGTCCAACACCGCCTGTGTGCAGTCTGCACTCTGCATTTTGTACACACCGATTGGAGTAGCATTTGATAATAGGATATTCGTTTGGTCGTTTGCGGGGTAACAAGGATCAGTATATTGTGGATCATTTTTGTTTGAAACTTAAGTTCGGTAGTGGAACTTTACGAAAATTGAAGTCCTTCGGGCCAAGGCAAGTTGGGGATTTTTCGTTGATTTGCAGCATTCGCGGGAGTTAATTGTGTGATATCTATCCTTGTTTTTATCACGATAAGTGTATAAATTTGGGGCTCGGCTTGTTTCCTTTTTTCTTAATGTTTTCTTGTACATGTCATCCGTTTGTTTGGCCAATGTCCAAGATTTTTGGATGCTGCTTCGGATTATATTTCTCACTATTATGATCACTGCCTGTCTTGAGTTATCTCAACCAGAAATTTACAACTCTTGGATGTTATTGTATAGTTATCTATGGCTGATTATTTTTGATGTCCTACTTCTTCATATGTGTTTTCCTTTGCATGTTGGTGGAAGTGGGAGAGTGAGACTACACATAAGCTTAAATTAATAAAATTAATAAGTGTTTTATGTGCATTACCAACAACAAGATGACAAAGGGAAACTTTGTATTATCATACCTGTAAGGATAAATTATACCAGAACCAGCAAATATGTTTGAAGCAAATGCTAAATTACCAAAAGGTATCTTAAGAGACTATGGGCTTGGAGTCTTCTTTGCTATATTTCCCAAAAACTTAATTTATCCATCAACACTGTAGTTCTCAAACAAAGAAAGCTACAGCATGGTGCTGTTAGTCTGCTTGCAGCCGGTTTCTTCTCTAAGGGTCACTTAGACGCCCGGGCTTAGACGAGTGTTTAGTCATCGCGAGTATCCGGTCGTTTCGCTACAAAGTCGTTTCGCTACAAGTCATTTCGCTACAAATCGTAGTCGTTTCACTACAAATCGAAGTCGTTTTGATGCACATGTAAAGTCGTTTCGATACACATCTTAAGTCGATCCGATACAAACTGAAGTCAATAAACTAAAGTTTTGATTTGCTAAAGAAAGATAGGCTTTATAACAAACCTGACCTTCGTACGATCGCGACCCTCCGTTGTAACGAAAGATACTTAAGCCTCCGCAGTCAAAGCACACAAACGAGACCAGGTCAACCTCAAAGAAGTAAATTGGGTAGGACCAAGAAAC
>JAHPZR010017330.1:12500-17500 GCA_019787425.1 Platygyra sinensis
AACACCTAAGCACTGGGAGGAGAGAAATCTCTAACTCTCATCAGTTTAAGCATTGATATTGCAAGGGGCAATGTCTGCAGCAAATTTGTTAATAGACCTTTTACTTTAAACACATTCAAGGTTGTTGAGAAAACCAAATTGTGTTCAGCACATTGTCTGCAAAATAGATATAAACACAGTACATTAATCTTTGACTTGTAACATGAACAAGAATATCCTGAAAGTGTGACCTGCTATAGGGGACCTACACAATTATTTAGCTACAAACATTTATGGTACTCACCTCGGGGGATGTTCATGCAAACCATACCCAACTTTTATAATATCAATTTGCCAATACGTAATTTTCATTCCATGTATATTGCAATTTATTTTTGTTATTTTAAAAGGGCAGTCGCCTATTAACAAGCTGTTTATCACTGCTGTCAAATAATAAGAAAATGACTCGGACGAAACTCGATCAAGCTTTACACAATTATTCAAGAATCTCCAACTTTATGCGTTGCGTGGCATAAATAGCGGCTCCATAAGGGTCTCGAGTAGGTTAAAGATGAGTTATTGCTCAAGGTTTTGATAACTAAACAGTTCTTTCTGTTTGGTGTCTCCGTACAAAGCTCTTTAAATTTGGGCGAAACACTTTTTCGAATAACGCGTGAGTGAATAACCGCACAGACCTAAACCTTGTAGGCTGGTAGACCAGACACGAGAGAGCGGCGGAAATCGAGCCTAGAAATCTTGGCAAGATCGTTTATTCATCAATCATCTGGGTTTTATTGAATGGCTACGATTTATATTTTTGACGGGGTGACACTTCAAACCAGCAACTCGGACTCTACGCTAACAAGAACGTATAGTCATCTGGGTGCACAGCCAGCAGAAACTCACCTTTTGACAACCGTGGCACTTCCTCAGTTGTTCCCTCTTTGTTTCCTTCGTCCGCCATTTTGAATATTTTGGCGGTTTACCGCTGTACACCCGTTCCCCGTTCCCCGTTCCCCGTTCCCCGTTCCCCGTTCCCCGTTCCCCGTTCCCCGTTCCCCGTTCCCCGTTCCCCGTTCCCCGTTCCCCGTTCCCCGTTCCCCGTTCCCCGTTCCCCGTTCCCCGTTCCCCGTTCCCCGTTCCCCGTTCCCCGTTCCCCGTTCCCCGTTCCCCGTTCCCCGTTCCCCGTTCCCCGCGGATGGCGGATGGCGGATGGCGGACGGCGGACGGCGGACGGCGGACGGCGGACGGCGGACGGCGGATGGCGAATAGAAAACTGAATGCGGATAGAAAAATGCGGATGATAAAATGCGGATGGAAAAATGCGGATGACAAAATGCGGATGGAAAATTGCCAATGACACTATGCTGATAACAAAATCCGTATGATTAACTTGCAAACACCAACGGCGACGGCTGTGCACGTGCGTTATAAATCTTTGCATATAATTTGCCGTCCTGTGTACAACAACAATGTGAAATGACTATGTTCTGCGTATTTTAGAGAACTCGAACGACGGTGGCTAATTTTTTGATCGCTGGCGTTACAAATTAAGCCTGAGCAAGTTGTGAGGCAAATAGGCGCACTGAACGGATCTAGACGATTACAAAATTTGCGGAAGGTAAAAGATCAATTCATTTTTTTTGTAGACGTTATCCTCGGCGTCGCCGTCCTTATATCGCGGCTTAAGGTGGCCGAACACAGTTTTCACGCTCGCTCTTCTAACGTAATTCAGCGCCCGTACAAGTATTGCATAAAAACAAACATGGCATCAATACAGCGATCATTTTATTTGTTCAATGTCCGCGCTATTTGAACAATTTTTCTTCACAAATGAACAATGTATTGATCGTTTTACTCTTTTATTACAAAGGTATGTTAGAAAAGGTAACGATGCAAAGAACTCAGCTCAGCTTTTTCTTTGTTGCTAAAAGAACCCAGTTAAATGCAGCACATGCGTAGTAAGTCGAAAAAAATGCGATTGAGTGAAAAGTTGACTTCTCGGAGATATGCCTATTTCTCGAGAACCACTTATTAGAATTTCACGAAATTTGGCACGAAAATACTTTAGAAAATAAGTAATGGGAGGTTTAAAAAAATGAACTTCTGCAAAGGAAATTGAAAATATGCCAGTGAGCCTTCAACGAGGGATAATTAAAGATCTGTTTGTTAAATTATTGTTAAAATAGCGCTAACTTGTGAGTATCGTTCCAAGCTTGTTGCATGCAAATTAAAAAGAAAATCTAATGACTAGATTTTTTGCAAATAAACAAAACCGATTTTAATCACCTGTTTATATCTAATCGTGTTGGCAACGGCACATAGGTCAGCTAAATTATCAAAAAATTGAAGTTTAGATTGTTAACTTGCTTGCTGCCATTTTTGGCGACCAAAGGATAGAGGGTTTTAGAGAAAAAGGTAAATGAAACAGAGGTATCAAAAACTATGTTCAGCCCCCTTAAGTCCTCTAACAGCCATTAGGGACCTTACGCATGTAAGACAGCGACGGCGAGGACGACTCCTCGTAAAAAAAGTGTTTCTATTTTACTTTGGAATTTTGCATTTATTTGGAATTATCCAGTGTGTCTGTCGTTACTAAAACCTGCCCCTGCTGAATATGCTACGAATGCGTTCAGTTCGAAATAGAAATACGAAAAATTAGCCGTTGTGGTTCACGTTCTCCAGACAACGCAGAATTTGGTCATTTCACGTTGTTGTTTTGCAGAGGACGGCAAAGAAATGTACCAAGAATTATAATGCACGTGTACAACCAATAAACCTTTTGTTTGGTGACGTTTACGTTGCCGTTCCCGCCGTAGTAAATCTTTATTTATCCACGGTACAAAATTCGTCAGCTTTAAAAATACCTAATACTAATATAATAAAAATATTTAAATATAATAAAAATATTTAAATAAAAAAGCTGCTTTCCACGAATGCCGTGCCTTACAGTTCTTTGAGTAATCGTTTAAATTGCCCAAGGGACTCTGCTTCCCTTAAGTTACAAGGAAGACTGTTCCAGAGAATGGCGCCACTATAGCTGAAGCTGTTTTTGTAATAGTTTGTGCGCGGTAATGGAACATTAAGTTTATTTTCAGAGTCCCTTAGGTTATATGCGACTTCTCGCCTTTCAAATCTAGAACTAAGATAGTTTGGAGCCAACCCGTGCAGAGACCTGTAAACCATCGTAGCTCTTTGAAATTGTTGCTGGCAAGCTAGATTTTTCCACCCTAGAAGTTTGAAAAGGTGACCAGCATCTACGTCATAGCTTGAGTAGGTCAAAACACGGGCTGCTCTGTTTTGTAGCTTTTGAACCTTATTCCGTAAGGTTATCCCACAGTTTCCCCAAACAATGTTGCAATAATCAAAGTGTGGCTGTATTAAAGCTTGATATGTTAGTTGTAAGGTCGCCTGAGGGACAAGGTGCCTTATTCGTTTTATGGCCCCAATACCAGAAGCGACTTTCTTTGTTACTTTCTCGATATGGCCATTCCAATCAAGTCTGTCATCGATGGTCACTCCAAGTGATTTTGCAGTAGTGACCTGGCTAACTTCAAAATCATTAATTGCAAATGTCGGGGACTCTGTGAGAGTACTTAGCCTCTGCCTAGATCCGATAAGCATAAATTCGGTTTTAGTCATATTTAGAGTAAGTTTGTTTGCTCTCAGCCAATTGTGAACATTTTCTAAATCTTGATTTAGATGCAACTGAATATTGTCTACATTATCACTTGCGTACGTAAGGTGGGTGTCGTCAGCGTACATCCTCGGCTCACAATTTGAAAGACAGTTTGGAAGATCGTTGATGTATAACAGAAATAATAATGGACCTAAAATCGTCCCCTGGGGTACACCGCAACTTAATAAACAGCTTTGAGAGAGCGATCCATTGATGGAGCACATTTGAGTACGATTCTCTAAATACGACTTAAACCATTGGTGCGCGTTACCGTATATGCCGTAATTGCTTAATTTTGATAAAAGAATCTCATGGTCAACTGTGTCGAAGGCCTTTTTTAGATCTAAGAAAACAACGGCGTTGATTTTACCGCGGTCAATATTGTACGCCCAAGTGTCCGTGGCCTCAAGGAGAGCCGTGACAGTTGAGTGAATAGCGCGAAAGCCTGATTGATATTTACAGATTATATTGTGCTCTTCTAGATAGGCATATAATTGATCATAGACAATTCTTTCAAAGACCTTGGCCATAACTGAAATCACCGAAATTGGACGATAATTGTTTAAGTCGTCCCGATCGCCTTGTTTAAAAAGTGGGGTGACCTTTGCGCATTTCCAGTCATCCGGAAAGATGCCTTGACTTATCGACTGGTTAAAAATATCACGGATAGGAATACAAATGAGATCTGCACATTTCCGAATGAGCCTAGCAGATATCTTGTCAAGGCCAGCTGCCTTTGACTTGTTTAGACGATTCAAAAGTGAGAGAACTTTATTTGTACTGGTCGGATGGAGCTGAAACCGTTTATCTGTGCCAGTGAGGTACTTTTGATAACCATCACTATTTGAGAAATCAATATTGCTAGCAAGTTCTGGACCGATAGTAGCAAAGTGATTATTAAATTGGTTCGACAGCACAGTTGGATTTGTTATTGATACTCCATTTACTTTCAGAGATGTCACCGATTTTTTCCCAGATTTTCGCGAAGTTAGTTCATTAATAGTCTGCCAGGTCTTTTTAGAATCGCCCGTATGTTTGTTAAAACTATTTTGATAATAGGCTTGCTTGGCTAATCTGATTTCGCTATTTACTTTATTGCGTTGTTTTTTAAAAAGTGACCAGTCATTTGAATCATTCGATTTACTTGCTTTAATCTTTAGAATATCCCGATCATGCATTCGTTTCTTAAGCTCAGATGTAATCCATGGGGAACTACGCGCGCGAACACGCATTGTCCTCAAGGGAGCATGCTTGTTAACAATAGATAGAAACGAGCATTTCCATTGGAGCCACATTTGATTGGGATCAGTTGAATTGTATATGTGATCCCAACAATGAGATG
>JAHPZR010017330.1:20000-47674 GCA_019787425.1 Platygyra sinensis
GCGCATTCTACGCAAGTCACAAACGAAAAGGGGAGCATTCACCACCTATCATCCGTACTTGTAAATTTATTGTTTGATCTTATCCATCGCAAAAGTCTTTTATAAATCTTAACATATTAAAGCCTTGTCCTTGCACTATTGGTGTTATAACACCATACTGTGATGATGATTCATAAGCCTCATTGACTTCTCTTTGCTTCTTTGCCTTATAGATTTTATGCCTTTGTAAATGTATAGATGTGTTTACTGTGCGGTGTAAATAAATAATAAAATAAAATAGACTAACATACGCCGTGTTTAGACTTCAGCGTTTTACCGAGGTTTTGGAGTTTACTTACCTGGGTATATATTTTGCATGTGTAAACGCCAAAAACGGCTGCGAAGGAGACGCCGGTTGGGAATGTGCTCGAGTGAGTTTATTTTGGAGCCTTCGCAATCGAAACTTACTGACGCCATGTGTCCTGCCCATAAGATATTTCTAGCAATGATTGGTTTTGTGTTCCGTCTTCCCGAGGAAATACAGGCGCTGTCGCGTTTGGTCATCATTTCTACCGCCTCAGACTGTTACGCCTCAGACTGTTACGCCTCAGATTGTTACGCGGTCGCGTAACAATCCAAGGATATGAACATAGAAGGTATTGGATTGAACCAAATGAAAAAAGTGATTCGCCAAAATGCTTGAAAGGACAAGTACTTTCACTTAAGCGAAATATATATATTTGGGGGTTATGTGCACTTAAAAACTAGTGCAGCCCGGGCTATGAAAGTGCTGTGGAAATTGGGATGTTGTTTGCAAATTGAAGTGGGGATTGTGAGGGTCGAGTAGCGTCGAACTGTTTTAATGCTTGGGTGAACGCTGGGTTTAGCGCGACCTCACACACGGAAAGAAGGACACTCCATTGCTGTACAATCAACTGAATCTACTTTATTGCTTGAGTCAAGGTTCTTATTTACATAATCATGCATAATGGTAGCTAAATTATACGTGTTACAAAATACAGAGGGTAATAAGAGTTTCCTTTGGCAAAAACAACTTAATTACGACATAACCGCAATTTTACAGATATGGGTGAACACTTACGTAAATCCTGCGAAACTGGGAATCGAATAACTAGGAACTAGGAATCGTGCTTATCTTGTCCTTAGAAGGAACTGGTGTTTTAAGACGGAAAGCACGAACTAGTTTTCTGTATTCCACGCGACCCGTAGTACAAATATTTGCACGGGTACTTTTACAACAAAGGTTTATTCATAAACTCATATTTAAGGATGTAATTTCCAGCTGCGTGTAGCGTGTACAGGAAGTGAATGAGGTAGCCGCTCTCGCACAGTGCAGAGCATTGTGGTTCGCAGAAAACGAGGCTCTACCACAGCGTAAGGCATTGTGGTCCGCTGAAAGCGAGGCTGAAAACCACAGCAAAATCTCAAATTTTGCTACCTTTCTTTTATATTTAGACTAGTGTAGCCAGGGCTATGAAAGTGCTGTGGAAATAGGCTAGTTTCGAATTGTGCAGAAACAAAAGAACAGAGTCGAGGTTCAGGGGAATAATTTGCATTTTCCTTTGTTATGAACAATACAAAATGCTAATTATTCCCCTGAACCTCGACTCTGTTCTTTTGTTTCTGCACAATTCGAAACTAGCCTATTGGGATGTTGTTTGTAAATTGAGGTGGGGATTGTGAGGGTCGATTAGCGTCGAACTGTTTTGATGCTTGGGTGAACGCTGGGTTTATCGCGACCTCACACACGGAAAGAAGGACACTCCATTGCTGTACAATCAACTGAATCTACTTTATTGCTTGAGTCAAGGTTCTTATTTACATAATCATGCATAATGGTAGCTAAATTATACGTGTTACAAAATACAGAGGGTAATAAGAGTTTCCTTTGGCATAAACAACTTAATTACGACATAACCGCAATTTTCTCAAATTTTTCTACCTTTCTTATATATATTTAGATTGTGAACTGCTGCTACGCTCGCTACGCTTGCTTCGCAGCAACTAGTATACCTAAATGGTAATAATGCTGCCGAAGGGGAGAACAATATTATGTATGCCAACGGTTACCCTATGAACTGAACAGTGAAGAATTGTTTTGCACAAGACATATTTGAATCGTTATGATAGGAAATCAATTGAAATTGTTATTGGGTTGGGTTCTTTGTGGGATTTAATAGATATTGCGTGTAAAAGCCCTTGTGTTCACCAGAATTTTTCCCCGGCTATTTCAGCGTTCATAAATATTTGATATTACGCCCCCGTCCCCCTCCCCCCCCCCCCCAAATCTCATTTACTGTAGCTGAACTTCATGTTGTTCATTTGGTACATAAAGGAGGGGAGTATTAGTAACCTGTGTATACCTGTTCCCCTCAGAAAATAAACGTTCGCTAAGCATCAACATTGAGCAATAGACATTCTGAAAAAACTGTTTAATAAAATTATATTAAAAATAACATTTTGTTAACTTCAGTACTATAAACTCTGTCACATCAAGGTTGCAGTGTTGAAAATCAGATGCCTCTTGAACAGCAACTTTCAATGTAAAGTCAACTTTAAACTACTACAGTGTTATGAATGTGACATTACACTGACATTATACCCTGTGAAACGTACAGTTTATTTTTTTATCACAGCAACATTTTGCTGTTGAAATAATAATTATATACTATAAAAATCAGATTGCTCTTCAACAGCAACTATAAAATGTGGTAAAATCAACCATGTACAACATATGAATTTGACATTCCAGTAACATGATGCCCCCAGCTAAAAAGTTAATTTTTATCAAAAACAAGAGCAACATTTTGCTGTCAAAATAATATAGACTATAAAAATCTGATGTGTGTTCAACAGCAACTATAAAATATGTTGTAAAATCAGCTGTAAACTAACATTATGAATTTGACATTGCAGTGACATCATGTACCCTGCCAAACGGTTAATTTTTGGTTAAACTTTATACATTCTAACAGCAAAATTTTGTAGTAGATATAATAGACTATAAAAATCAGATTGGTCTTAAACAGTAACCATAAAATACGTGTATAATCAACTATATAGTATCATTATGGAATTAGCATTCCAGTAACGTGATGTTCACTGCTAGACAATTAATTTTCATCACTAACTTTTCACGTTGAACGCCAACATTTTGCTAACAAAATAATATAGACTACAAAAATCAGATGTGTCCTCAACAGCAACTAAAAATATTTAGTAAACTCAGTATAGACTATCATGCATTTGACAGTGCAGTGACATCATGTACCCTGCTAAACAGCAGCGATAAAAAAATATTATATTGTAAAAGCTACAAAACTACTTATTTCGAATTTAATAACTTTAATGTCCATTATTAGTCCTTTTGTTTTAATTAAGTGATATTCAATTTCTTCTTATAGAAAACTGTTGCCTCTACAGATAACATGAGCTCAGTCACGTTCTCCTCATTAAAACCACTGGAATCTTCAACCTTAAAACCGTTCAGCCAAACAGCTTTTCAAAGTTCATATCCCTGTTGATAGGAACTGTGAATATAAATTAGAATTTGACGTAATTGTTCATTACGAAACGGTATTTTCGTAACAGAAGCGTAGAAAACAGCTACACGCGAAAGAAAAGAGCAATTTACACGCCGAAGAAGGCACCGAAGAACTCACCTCGGTGAAGCTCGCAGTACCTGAAGATGCAAGTTTAAAATCTTACCTCGAACTTAATACACGTTTTGCCAGTCCGGGATCGTTATCATTTTTGATAACCTCACCAAAACAAACCATAAACCAATCGTTGCACAGGATTTCATTCACGTGACGTTATTTGGTAGCAACAGTGTATAATTCAATATGCCGGTCGACGAGGCGCTGCGATGAAAGGGGCTACTCACAACATCACAATGCAGCGTCATTGAATTAAATTTAGGTTTGCTTCATAATAGGTTATGGGATTATGGAATAAAAACAGAAATGTATGGAAGAAAACTGTCTTCGTCCAAAGTTACTGCGAATTTAATTTCCACACCGTGTGATATTTGTTCCGCGAGTAAAATGACACAGCGAAGGTAGACAACAAATATTCTGTTCACAAAAGCGTTGTTTATTGACACTAATATGATAATAGCTTCCATTTTTCAGGCTTCATTTTCTTGGTAGCTGGCGAAGCTGCTTGTTCAACAGTCTGTAGTAAATAAAAACGAAAAAGTGACAGTAAATGCATCTTGAAGAGCTGCAACTTAATTTCGTTTAGTTTGCGTGATAACAAACAGTATAAGTTTAATTCAACAGCCAGGCTCGGCGTAGTAACACGTAAAATGCAAGTAGCTAACATGTTCACGGAATATTTGTTCTTCCAGAGCTAACATTTAGAGAGCTTAAAACATATCTGGCAATACAAACGAGCCGAGAGAGAAGAAACCTGGCAAAAAACAGAGGTGTCAAATTTCACGCTGATTGCAGCGGAAGCCAACCTGACGTATGACCTATGTCCTTCCAAAACCACAGGATTTTTGCTTAGCGAAATATTCAAAGATCCCCAGATCGTACCATACAAAAGGGGCAGATCCTTAGAGATAAACTAGTTCGAGCAAAACTTCCTAAAGCGGCTATTACACGCGGAGTAGGAGTTGCGTAGGCCTGTTACCTCATTGTTGTCACTCGCTGAATCCAACGATAAGCTTCATTATATTAATGACTGGTGTGCCAGAAAACTGACCTAGTTTGGCCGGCATTTCTTGAAAATATCTCAGGACCACGAATGTGTGGACATTGAATCTTGGACTCAAAAATATAGGCAACTTACCTTTCAATGTGCATTTGCCGATTGACCGTCTCAGGCGATAAAAATACCTCACGTAAGTCAGGCAAACATTAGACCTTTGGGGATGAATAAAATCGCTGTCCTCTTCAATGTCGATATCATGTCGTTCGAATTCAAGCTTGAATTATTCTTTAGGTCTTGCAGAAGTCCTTTTTGAATCGAAGACGCAGTCTTGCCTCAAAATCGACATAAATTTGCTGTTTTGATTCTATGGGTACCAGCATCCGCCATCTCCATACCTTGGAACACATCAATTACAGATGTAGATATGGCCGCTGTTGCGAACAGCACATCGCAAATCAAAACAACCCCGTGCACTTTTTTCACAGATCGTGCACAACACTAAAAACAGATTAAATCCCAAGTATATAGCGTGAAGATTAACGACATATTTTTTGTGATTGTCGCAAAAATCTGCAAGCAACTTAAATCTAATGACAAAATGAAAAACGTACCTGATCTGTATGCAAAATTGCAAGCGCTGTTTCACTTTACGAGTAGCATTTTACATCGTTTACGCTGGTCTTCAGCCGCCATCTTCAAAACAAGCGAGGCTCTTCCTTTCTTGGTACTTATCGAATAGAGTTATGGGTAAAACACCCGAGCATAATCGAACAAATAACGAGCAAAGCGAAGTGAATACGAAAATTCCCAATTTTTGAAATGGCCGCCATTATATGACGTCACATGGTTATCAAAAATGATAACGATCCCGGACTGTTTGCAAGCAGCAATTTGACCCTGAAATAAAGCAATGGCAAATTTTACATAAGTCAAGTTAATAAGAATCTGAAGAATAAAGGCAAAAAGCGAAAAAAAGAGCAAGTCACACACAAAATAACTCACCTTCTTCTTCCTTCCCTAAAACAGTGACAAGAAAGCACTTGGTTCACTACGCATCCTAAATCTTTCCGTTCGCGCATAACCACAATTCCTTGCGGCACATCACTGCACATCCTAAATCTTTCATTCGCGCACAACCACAATCCCTTGCGTTTAGTAAAAAAAAGTGATTGCGAGCCCCTATAATGTAATCTTCTGCTGATTAGAGAGCTGCCTCGCCCGTTCGCTTCAGGCTCACTCGCTGCGGAAGCGATTATGAGATGCTGCTGCGCTCGCTCCGGAGCAAATATTATGTTGGCATGTGCATGTGGTGGCATGTATCCAAACGAATTTGTGTAATAATGTGTGTCACTTCCGGGTGAGAAAGCGGTTTCCTTCTCTTTCTGCTCGCGGCCAGAAGAAAGGGAACCTTTGCTCTCAACCGCTCGATCGTTTGAGCAGCCACAAGACAACACGGCGGCGAATCTACTCGATCGCGAGCTAACACCAATAACTCGCGAATACAAGAAAAACGCCTGCACTCCAGACTACAACCAGGGACAAATAAATTTTACAAAAAGACACGGGTTTGTGACAAATGTTTCTGGTTTTTCACTCGACGTATTGACAAATAAGATACAAAACGCTTTCCGTTTGCCATACTGACAATACTGATATCCGTTATCCTATAATGGGCTACAAAACAACATTTGGCAACACTGAACTAGGCGTGTGTTCATCACGTAACCATCCGATCAAAACGTTTGTCTGACGTTGATCTGTACGTGGGTCGAAGTCAAAGAAGGATGATGTGAAGGTTATTTCCGCGGGGGAGGGGGGCAGGCGTACTTCCAAAAAGAAAATGGGTGGGAGTGTGCGGTCCGTTTCTCAGACCCTCACACCATTAAAGAACAAAATCTGCGATTTACCCTACCCTCTTTATGACCAGCTGACCAAAACTTCGATACTCCATTTAAGAGTTAATCCTTAAAGACGTTCGCGCCCATTGCTACTGCGCATCTCTAGTGCGCACGCTATTCATTGGTCACGCGCGTGCCACGTCATTTTCAAGCGCGCGCACCGAGTCGAAAAGTCAACAAAATATAGAGCTGATGACCTTTGCGTTAACTTTGTGTGCGAATATTTTTGTTGGATGCTCGGTGAACCCCACTTTTTTTTGGGCAGATCTTTTCCTTTTCTGATTCTTTCTATTATACTAAAAAACGAAAAAGATCTGTACGTGGGAAGTTTTAATTATTTCTCATATACTATTCAAATAGGGTCGAAATTGTACGTGGATACAGGTGTGCGTAACTTAGAAGTTGTATTTTTTAAGGCTAATTCTAGCTGATTTAATGACATATGTAGCAAAGATCTATCAAATAGGCCTATATATTCTGTTTTAAACACACACAACTTAGATATGATTCTTCAACTTAAATATATGCTGATGGTAATGAATCCGGCAAGAATTGCCTCGAATGACTGGAAATCCTAGAAATGCTATGGTCTGAGCTGCGCGTTATCTTCAAAACGAGTTCGGTGACCCCCGATTTTTTTTACGTTTTTGATCTAATCTTATCACTTTCTACCTGTAGTCAAAGTTTTAAAAAAATCTGTGCGTGGGAAGTTTTTGGGCGCGAACGTCCTTAAATCAATGTAGTGTTTCAGAGCTGTCTTATAATTAGTTACCTACTCCAGACCGATGTTGAAGACATCGTGAAGGGTTTTTGTTCATGTTCCTATCGATAATAAAGGAAAACGTAGCTTCTTCCAAGACAAAGTACTTAATTCAAGACTAGAGTGCAAAAAGTCCAAAAACCCTACCCTATTTGAGACCAAAATGGCAAAAATCGATACCCTATTTATTACCAAAGCGGCTAAAACGGTGTATCTCGCCAAGTAGTGAGGGACATGATTGGTAGGTTATTAGGCTTAAGCTTTAAATTAATTGAATTTTATCTGCGCTGGATAGTATGGTCCGGCTGAAATGAAGCCAATGCTGATATTGTTCGCCTATTCTCACGGCGTATTTAAAGAAATTTGTGTAGTTTTTCTACCAAACAAACATTTATAAATAAAACAAATAAACACAAGTAGCATTCAATTAAGCTGAAAATAACTAAACCTTGGTAGCTAGTTAAGGTTGCACATGACAAAGAAGAACACATGCGACATGCTGAAGGCATAGCTCGCCCATGTACAAAAGGAAGTGGATTGAACGGTTGAGAGCAGAAGTTAACTCTTATCTAAAGCACGTAATCTCTCAGTCCCGGGCAAACCACACTTATGTAATTTAACCTTTTATAGAACATAAGTAAATATATAGTAAGCTGCGTATCTCCAGAGTATCACTTATAGGAACTCGTAAATAGACATATTCTTTCAGTATATAGGGTGCATCAGTCTGACTGGCAGACTCTTAACACGTAGATATAAACTGGTTTTGAGTTAACTGACTTCAGTTAGTTGAATTCAAGCCTTTGTTGACTTATCAGCTCAGACCTGATTATTTGGATTTAAGTTATTCCACATCAATTGGAATTGACTGTACAGGTATGTTGGAAGGGAACTTCTTCGCAAAAAAAAATGATGCATTTCTGGTGGTTACAGTGTGCTTTGCATTTTGAGCTGTGAAAATAAGGTTTCCTTTCTTGTTTCTCACTTCGAGAGCCTCGGGATTGAATGGTATAGATATCTTGTTTTTCTATCGCTTTTCTATCTAAATACTTTATCGCCAACGTTTAGGTCTGTGCTCTTAGCGCGACTCTACTAGTCTGTGTTCTCATTTGTCTGATCTCTGCGAGTGCTTCACCGCTCTGTACCCGACGCAAAATCAAATGAAATCTTTATTTGCACTATTTTGATTACAGAAACTATAGAAAACAAATGTAGATTATAACTGCGTTGCGAAACAGATGAGTTTAATAACTCTGTGTGCCGCACCAAAGTAGTTGAGCTTTGACCTTTGCTTATTCATGGACAAAGTGAAAAAAAACATAAAAAACATAATTTATAGTTAATGTTGAACTAATACAAAGAAAAGAGAGGGGAGGAGTTACAAATACAAAAACCAAATGTACTCACTTACTACATGTATTCAACTAGTAACAGTTGACACTCTGCCAACAATGTAAGTTGGTAAACGATATTTAAACTGCCGTAAGTTCTTACTGTCGCGATTCTTGAATTAGGTGAATCTTCTTTGTTAGCTTTAGCTGAGAGGATAAACAAAACATTTATTTTTTGGTGTTTCATTCGTGAAATGTTAAACCTTCCTATTTACGATATGGCTGTCTGACTATATCATGTATATTGCAAGGTCATCGACGGACGCGACGAGTCAAGTCTGTTTTAAATTTAAAATAGCTTATCCTTGGCTCAGCGTGTGAACTGCAGGAAAAATTTATAAAATGAATAGACTTCGCAAGAAGGTCAAATGAAGTTATGTAACTCATTAACGCTGTACAGGCTAAAAGGAATACGCCCTTCCCTGCTTTGGTTGCGGATCGCGTCTGAATGTCCCTATTGTGGTTGATGATCAAATCGATTGACCCTTGTGTTTATATGATCACGTCGGCTGATTTTGTTGCCCGGGATACCAAGTTTTAGATTGTTCATTATAATTCCAGTGCTCTGAAAGTCTTCCTTTTGCACAGCCAGATGAATATTCCATAGAAAGAATTCAAAAATACAAAACTCATTTCATAAATCGTCATTAGCTTCGAACTGGCCGAAGGACACATGCGCTACCCAGTGCATGTCTTAGCTCTCATCATATTGTAGGATAAAATAGCAGCCTGCTATTATTACAGAGCATTCTGTTAAGCTGATTTTCTGCTATTTGACAAAATTATTGTCTTGCTATTGCTTCAGAGTAGTCTCCTTCATTTTATTTCGATGCCTGAGAACTTTTCTTTTGCTGCACCGTTCGTGTTCTATGGAAAACTTCGGTTGATTGTGACTCTTTCATAAAAAATAATGATAATGATGATGATGATGATGATGATGATGAGGAGGAGGAGGAGGAGGAAGATGATGATGATGATGATGATGATGATGATGATGATTTTTAGTAATAATGGTTAAAATTTTATTGGGCTGGTTAAAATTCTTCACTAAATAATTATTTGCAGCACAAAACTGTTAACAGTAACAATCGTAATAAAGCCGTTGAAAAAGGCCGCAGCAAACTGCAGTTTACAGAAATGAATTAAACCTGAGAACTTGAATGGCTTGTTTAAAATGTCAGAGAAACGTCGCAAAAGTATTTGCGGTTTGTGTTGTCGATTGTATGAAAGACGTAATAAAAACCAAAACAAGAAAATTCCAAATACTGCAATGTACATCTTACTATTTATATCTATGACTGGACTTATGAAAACAGTGTCAACCATTCGTGCCAGATCACTCATATTTCACTTTGATTTCACAACTCCTAAAAAAAGGTAAGGTAAAGGCTGCATACGAGCCAATTGTGGTCCACCAAGCCGGAGCTTATCTCGGTTTCTGTAGCATTCTGTAAATTTATCAAGCCAAAATCGCCCAAAGAGCCAAAAACGCCACATTTTAGCGTTGTGTTTTTCTCTGAGAGCACGCGTGGAATCGCTCGTGGACATCGTGAGAAGAAAGCACACGCGTGCTTTCAATAAAAGTTTTCCCCTATCTCTGCAAAAATCACTGATAAAACACTAAATAAGTTAATAATTTCTCTGCAAAGGAAATCTCGAATTTCTCACCTAATGTACATTTTGCTTAACATTGACAATGTTAAATATACAGGCTCATTCAGCTAGTTTAACTCCAAAATAGTTCTTACCTGAACCTTTGAATTAAGTCAGCGGAGTCCTCAGAGTTCTCTGGCAACCAAGAACCCCTCAACTGGTCGGCAAATCCTGACCGCGCTTTTCAGAAACCGACCGTTGGACACAATATTTTGGTTATTAAATATTACGAGGTTACCGGAGTCTGACCGGGCTTCAGATAATACAGAGCAAATTATATGTTAATAGACTGCATGTACCAAAACACGTAATCACCAGATGACCAGTTGTATCTAGGTAGAATGTGAGAGCCATGATGATTTTCAGTGACCGGATCAACGGTTTACATGAACGCGGGGAAAAGGGAGTATCAAGTGATCGGGAAACTGATCCAATTTCACTCCCTAAATGACAGCAGAACAGCCCACTATTGTTTGCTGGTAAATAAATTTTAATATTAAACAAACTAACATTAATTATATTGTAACCATTTTTCAAACAAAAGGTCAGGAAGTCAGAGTGTCGAGTTGCACACTTCTGCTATTTCATAGTGATCGCATCTGAAATGCAAGCTATTTTTGTGGACAAATTTTTTTTCCAGCCAGCTATCTGTCGATGAGCTGAATTCTCAGCTGAAGATTTTGTTCACTGCTAAGATTCCCAGCCAGCTCAACTTTGGTGTGCAGAGCGGATATTTTGCGGAGCGGATCCGACGGGTACTCCTGGTTTTTGGCCAAGACAAAGTCTGGATAATGTTATTCCACACTATAGAGGCTAGTTGTTTAAAGGGATGATAACACGTCTCACCAGATGAATCACTTTCCAGTGGATACAAATTAGCAAAACAAAGTATGGGGTGATCTGGTGGATAGAGATCCATCCTTTGATCAGCTGGGCAAGAGGCAGTGGGTAGCATAGTTGTCAATACTGCCATCTACATGTATCTGGCAGGTAACCTATATATGTAAAATTGGGTATGGGTAAATTAATTGCTGGCTGTTACCCTGCAGTGGACTAGCATCCCATCCAGGGAGGGGTAGTACTCCTTACTTCGTAGTACAGAAGCCAGAGATACTGGTGGACTAGGCTCAAACACAGGTGCACACATAATTCCCAAATGAATTTATTATTATATGTCTTGAATGGTTACATTTGACAGTATTGTTAATGTTTTTTTTATTATAATTCCAAGGTTGGTACATGGCTCCGTTAAACACAAACTTCAGTGGAGTACTCCTCCAGATAACCTGTCTTTTGATCCTGTGTTAATTACTTTAGCAGAGGTAAATGTCAAGTCTTAATTAAGTACTATGTGACTAGTTCAATTCAAGTTGGTGGTTGTACGCTGTATGTTGTACAGTGATGTACTTCAAAGTTGAACCCATTATTGAAAAGCCATGCAAGATTGCCAAGGAGCTAAAGGGATGGGAGATCATTTGAGGGTCCTTAAACAACCTTAGGAAGATCTAAAAAACATTATTGTTTTAACCCCATCTAAATGATCATAACAGTTCAAACATAACATATTGCAACATTGTTGGGCTCAACATGTTGCAGGCATTTGGCCGCCATGTTGTGAAGTGTTGCAACATGTTTGGTGTTGTTGGCTCAAATTTTTCACACAACATTTTAGAAATAACAAGACGATCTTAGATCGTAAGTCGGGCTACAGGAAGATATGCTGCTACTAGTTTTGACCAGTTACTTGTTTTTCCAAGGTCCTCGTTTGTGGGCGTGGCGTAATTTTTTTTTGTCCCCTAAGGCTATTCCCCGTTTTCGACCGTTTAGCGTCTCTCGACCGACCAGGTTTTCGCGTTTTCCGAAAAAAAGCTATGAAGAAGGTAATTACACAAAATTTCAAAACATTGTCGATTTACTATGCAATACAGTCACAATCTCGTTCCCAGAGCCTCGTTCCCCTTGACCAGCGGTCGGAAAACAAGAGCTCTGGGAGCAACCATTTTGAAATAACAATGGGAATAACCGAATTCTGCCCATCCGGTCTCACGCAGTCTGCATCTACGGCGCATGCCTGAAATGGATGCTCCCAGAGCCTCTCGATTCCTGCCGCAGGCCAGAAGGATCGTGGGCTCTGGGGACGAGAATGATACAGTCAATGTTTTGTCATCTTTTTTTTCGCTGTTCACGTTTGCGTTTTCATTTCTAGGCTCCGCATGTTATTATGCTGAGGTACTAAACCTCCTAGTTCTCAATTTTTTTTTGGCTTTTTTCCCGACCGACCGACAGACCCAAAATCAGGGAACGCATTCGACAGCAAACAAAAAAAAGTAAATGGCCTAAGAGGTAGCACTTCTAAACAACACACTATCAACCTCGTTCCTAGGGCCTTTACCATGGCGTGGGAAGGGAAAAGGCCCTAGGAACGAGGGACCAAGATTGAACACACTGTGATATGTTTTGGGTCAGTACTCTAAAAGGTATAGAGCGTCTTTTATACTACAAGTAAATGTTAAAAATATTTTTTAAAAAAGGACGCTTAATGGCAGTGTAAATCAACCGACGTTTCTCAAAGATTACTGCCTTCTTCAGGGTGTTAAGCCGACACGTGAAATAACGAGATCGTTATTTGCAATCCGCAACGTTGTGCTGTTTTGAAAACTGTTTATGCGTTCCAAAAATATTTTTAATATTTACCCTAAAAGGAGAGGAGAGGCGTTCTGTACGGGTCCGCAAATGATCCCAGGACCGCAAATGATCCCCAAATTGGACCGCAAATGATCCCGGACCGGAAATGATCGCCATATTGGACCGCAAATGATCCCGATCAAAAAATAAGCAATGGCATGGATTGTAGAATAGGGTGAATAGGGAATTGGCGTGCGTGAATACCGATATTTTTATTTAAGCCATCTTATAATTATAATGGCTCACAACTTGCTTTTTTTAATACTTTTGACTAAATTTTGTTGCTAACTACGATATTATGAAATGCACCACTCAATCAATCATCAAAACACGGCTTGGCTTGCATTTCTTTGCAATTCTCAATAAAAATATGATCAGTGCAGCATACACTACATACACCGAATTCATAATGGCGGACGGCTCGGGTAAGCCTCGGTACGAGAACATGGAAACGAGGCGGGTGAGGATAGAAACTCAATATGGCGACACCTGGAAAAACATGTTTACAGCGCCGAAAATTATATTCCTGGAGCTAGTCTTCACGGAGGAAAGCCAGCAGAGATGAAAAAAGCCGATCTTTTGTTTTGGCTGCGATGTAGGGGTGATTCATGTAAAGGAATGACCGTAAAAGCACAATTAGTAAAGCGGTATGTTTGTATCCAATTTGTCATATTTTACAAGAAGAGATTAAATCCCTAATTTTTTTTCACTAGAAAACAAATCCTTCGAACCAAAATTTAATATTTTGAGGCTTAAATCTCGCCGCTGTACGAAAGGTTGCTGTGATATATTGGCGAATTACAATCCAAACATTTCAAAGTAGTGTAAAATGTGTTAAATCTAGTATCAGAGTCGAGGAGTACATTGCAAGTGGCAAGGATAAAATTACAGTCGACGCTGATCCAAACAAGATCTACACGAAGCGAAAAGCCAGGGAATGCTCTATCTCCCTTCCAGGATCTTCATCCCACAGTAAAGAAGTTCAGACTGAAATTAAATACCCCGCAACTACTGGCTTGGGGAAAACTCTTGAAAAGTTGGCTTTGTTTACCAAAGCGGAAATGAAAAAGCACATAGAAAACTGTTTTGGTAAAAGGATGGGAAGTGTGGACAACCATTCTGTTCCTACAAGTTTGAAACGTGGAAAGACGTTTCGGCAAGATGAATATTTAGAGGATATTGAAGCAAATAACGATGAAAACTATTTTTACTTTGTAAGTGTTATCACAGCTATAAAAAACATGAAGCTTCTCATACTATACAAGTTGCCCTTTGCATTATATCTGCACAAGTAATGCATGTTACTTGCACATGTGCTGCAGGAAAAGTTGGTTATTGTAATCACACTAGCTCTCATCTTGAAAATTTGTACTGAAATAGATCCTACGCAAAAATGGCTACGTTAAAATTATTCTTTTGTTCGTATTCAAAACAGCCTCACTAACCTCGTTCGGGATAATAAATTCTTCACAATTTTTGTCTCAAAAGCGAGGTTAGTGAGGCTATTTTAAATACGAACAAAAGAATAATATAAAGGCAGCCATATTTGCATAGGGTCTATACTCACTGTTTGAGAGCAAAACAACTGAAGATCTCAATGATGAATTAAATGAAAATCCTTCTCTGGCATGTACATCAACTTTGCAAAGGCAGAGGTGATTCAATTCACCCCCAGCCAGTGATGGATTTAGTTGTAACAAAAATCAAGCCTGATGATAAGCAGTCTGGCAAGGCAATTTCTTGTCAACTTTATAAGGCCAGAAAAAAGTCAAAAATATATTGATATCACAGAGGAAGAGAAGTTTAAAAATGAGGCTGCAGCCATAAATCCTAATATGGGAATTGCCACTCTGGCCTCAAATACACCAAACCGTATGGTACAAACCAAATTTGGTACTAGTCCTGTTGGTTCTACAAACAGTTATCAATTGTCTTATACAGAGTCTAACTTTCCCGTGTATGTCAATATAAGTGCAGTTACAAGATGCCCTGATCCAAATTTTGACATAAACAGCTACCCACGATTTCCTTTGAAAGATACTACAGCTAGAGTTTATCCAGACACTCTTTCTAGTGCAGAAAGAACATTTTTATATTCACTCGAGGTTGGTGAAGATACACTAAACAAAATTGAAGCAGAACCAAAACTCTTCTTAAGGTGTTCATCTTTAAAATGAAGCGAACAGACCTTTGTGGAATCCGTAACAGAGAAGTGTTTTCCCAGCTCTCTTAGTATCGCGTGCAGCCATTGCTCCCCCAAATAGTTCTCGGTTGGAATACTAAAAAATCTAACTTTCTCGCCGTTTGGACCGGTGGATCCTTTTGATCGCAAAGAGGAACACAACAATATCGATTCTGTGGCGATTGACTTTTATTCATAGTGAAAAAGGAAACTAACTTTAACATAATCACCTTTTTGACTCGCCTTATTCGCCGCACGCTCTTCTGCAAGTTTCCGACTCTATCCTCACCCGCCTCGTTTTCATGTTCTCGTACCGAGTCCTACCCGAGCCGTCCGCCATTATGAATTCGGTGTATATCATCCTCTTTTGTTAAACACTGATATTTCGGTGTTCTGGTTAAATAACATTTTATCAGCCATTAACGCCACTCGTCTTAAGTTTTAAACTAAAACACATGATCTAAACATGAAGAACTGTGACAGATGACGCTGTCACCTGAGTAGACTTCCAAAGCTACGACACTTCATCACTCTGTAAAACACCTAGTGTGTAACACTGGAAATTTCAACAAATTTATTTTGCAATTTTTTCTTGGTCATATTTTTGCTTTAATTCCTCGGGAATGACTACTTGAGTATTCTAAGAAGCCAAAATTCCAAGCTATAGTTATGAAGTTCAGCTTTGTGACCAAGCAAGGCCAAGGCTTGCGCTTCGTTTTGACAATTAACTGTTTGTTAGGTGCTTGACTACTATTGCTACTGGGATTTCGAGAATGTTTACGAGTATGTGTATTTCTTAGACTGATAAGTCAATATATCGTTTTCACATGACGTTTTTTTATCATCATCAGGCATAAGAGGCGGTATATTTATATCCCTTTACAATTAGCGTTCTTCGTTTGGAAATTAGAGCATTTTGAAAGTTGCGTGACACAAGGCTACGATCGATTTTGTTAAAAAATATATCCTTATCTCATGATTTTGAGCCTTTTTAGAAGTTAGAGCATTAAATGCTTGTTTGTTTAGTACTGACAAGCAGACGCCCAAATAGCCAAAGTAAGGTCCAGATGTTTACGCTATATTCCGGCTGCCATGTTGCTGTGCACGGTTGTCCACGAACATGGCGTTTTCATACTGGGCCCTGTAAATTTCTGGGAAACATTTACGACGAATATCTGAAGTTTGGGGACACGCACAGGCCCAAAACTTGGAGAAGTGTCTTATATTAATAGTTATCTTTTATAACATACATCACATTTTCTTAGCTTTTTCCATTGGCTGGTTTTCGTTATTTTTTACTTTTTATTGCGTGACAGTGAAAACGATCTATACCCTTCGAAGAACAAAGCAGCAACTATGGAATATTTTTTTAAATGTTATAACATGTTGTTTTAGTTTTTATGTGTTACCACCTTCCTCGGACATAAATCCATGACATTCCTTATTTTTTGATCGGGATCATTTGCGGTCCAATATGGCGATCATTTGCGGTCCAATTTGGGAATCATTTGCGGTCCGGGATCATTTGCGGTCCTGGGATCATTTGCGGACCCGTACAGTTCGCTTATGAGAGGTTGCCGCAATCTGAGGTTCGACTGTATACAGAAATATGCAAGTTTAAGTGAATTTTCATCTTTTATTTTCAACCAGCAAAATTTTACTAAACGTGCATGATAACTATTGGTGAACCACACTACTTATTGTTCTACTCTGCTGATTGTAAATACACCGCAGTTATAAGAAAACGTTTAGAAATGCCACATTTTAGTATCGTAACCAGAATATTTACAGCTCAACGGTTAACGCGTGGGAAGAGTGTCCTCCGATTGTTTGACATTCTAGGAGGTATTCATAGCAAGCTAGAGAACTACGGCTTTCACAAACAAAACTATTAATTAATTACTTTAGATTTTAAGTCTAATGAAACAATAACCAGGGCTAAAAGAAACGTGTCAATGTCTGATATCAACGTCTGATAACGAATACTGAAAAATACAATAATGAAAAACTGCTGTTGACCTCCTTTAAAGTGCTACTGAAACGAAATTTTCGTATCCTCTTTTATTTGCTCAATCTATAGTTTTCAACCTAGTTAAAATCATGGTGAATTTTATTTTTGTCAAATCCCAACGGAAAGTGCTGTTTTTAGCCTCCGAAGTCGACTTTTTCGAGCAAAACTGTGTCCGGGCTCTGGAACCGAGTTTAAGGACCTTGTGACGTCACTGGTTGTGTTCACGTATGAAGCGCCAGAGATTACCTCTTGTTTTCACTTGAGTTATTCAAGTTTATTCTTCATATTATCGATACCTAGTAGGTTTCTTCCTTGTAATTTCTGTCCAGCCTTGACAGAAAATACACATCGTAGACGTTAGAGGGCGCCAGAGTGTAGATTAACGAAAATGAATGCTACAGATTAGAACAGCTCAGTATATACCTTTCGAACATCTTGAGTACACGATTGGAGACTTCGAAGACGAATGTGGCTACTTTTATATCAAGACCTGAAGCCTGAACACGATATATCGTCCTTTTGTTTTCAGCTTGGATCAGAAACTTGGATTCTCACTGTTATCTAAGGTCTATTTAACCTAGGTTTGAATATGTATCTTCCGCAACTTTACTGCATTAATTAAAAGCGGTAAGCACATTAGCCATCCGCACAATCATGAAATTATTAACGGTCCACAAGCTTTGCAGCGAGTACTAGATTGCACACAGAGGGCATATTTTTATGATACTATTAAGTGAGAGTTGTTGTGAGCATCGTTGGAACTAGAATTGTGGTCTACAGCACGGCCAGTTTGCTTTTAATATCGCGGCATACGCATCAGTGTAAACAAAGCGGCCGATATTTTGCTTTTCTTACACGTATCAGTCCCAAATGCAACATTTCACGGCCGATGGATTACTTTGAGTTCCTTACCGTGTATTATGTCTAAGATCTTCATTTATTAGTATCCAAGTTCAAAGCAATTCGTTAAAACATCGCTAGTTTACATTTCGAAGGTTTATTTTCAGAATGTGAACTAATTTGCATATATGATCTTTTGCTGCCGACACGGTCACGCTTTCTTTAGTTTCCTGAAAACACGGGGTCATGGCAGCTTAGTTTGTCTTTAAAGTTTTAAATTCGTTACCTCTATATAAAAGACGAGCCTTTCTTAAATTGTTGCTGCTGTGGTAACTTGTAGGATGTAGTAGGCTCGATTTCCACCGCTTTCTCGTGTCCAACCAGATAAAAGGTCACTGTGTATGTAGCACAATCTTGTCCGCGGCGAGCGTCGGGTTTCCTCCGCGCGAAGCGACTCGAAGAATAGAAGCGTTGTTGCTGCGATTCGTGCAGCAATACTCCGGATAATATTTTCAGAAGCCGCTTTCTCTTGTTTTCATGTCTATTTTACTTTATGAGTGTAGCTATTGTTAAATGAGTGATCGCCATTTGATTAAGTGTCCTGATCGTTTTGCGATTTAACAACTCGGACTCGTTTGCTTGCTTACATAAATATCCTGGAAATATCCAATTGAATAGACTGAAAGGCTTCAGGATGAACTCTCCGCCTCTTCAGGTTTACAGCTACTGTTCTTAACTGCTTCACAGCTCTGAGATGTCCTAAAGATGTTTTTCGGGGGCTTTGAACACTAATCCCTTCTCCCATAATCACTCTATATTTTCAGTGAGGCATCAGAGTAACACAACCAGTGACGTCACTACGGTGTTTTGGCCGCGCCAAGATGGCCGCCAATTTTAGGCTCACCTGGTCAACTTCGAACGGCTGAAAAAGCAGTTTTCACTCACCGTATGCGAAAAAAAAGTTTGCAGTGTTTCCAAGTAAGGTTCAAACTTTATCATTAAGCAAAAATGTCACATGCGAAAATTTCGTTTCAGTAGCACTTTAAGGTATTCATGACGAGCCAGAGAACTTCAGAAACAAAACTTTGATTCAGGTCTATCAAACAATAAACAGGGCTAAAGTAAACGTATCAATGTCTGATATCAACGTGTGATAACGAATGCTGCAAAATGCAATAAAGAAAAACTCCTGTTGACCACCTTGGAGGTATTCATGGCGAGCCAGAGAATGGACAGCTTTCATAAACAAAATTTAGATTACTTAAGATTTCGGGTCTATCGAACAATAAACAGGGCTAAAATAAAGTTATCAATGTCTGATATCAACGCCTGATAACGAATACTGAAAAAAAAAAACAATAATGAAAAACTCTTGTTGACCTCCTTGGAGGTATTCATACGCATATAAGCGACAAAACTAATGAAACAAAGAGAAAAATAGCAGCGGATAATGTACTCAGTTTGAGCAAAAACATAGTGAATGTAAGCTTAGTAATCAAGACAGACGTTACATAACTAGACCTAAGGTTATGACAATTAAGCTTACGTTTATCCCCCCCGGGGGGGGGGGTACTCCCTTATATGGGCTATATAGGTATGTGCGGCCCTAAAGGGTATGGTTTTTCAGCCGTTTTGGTCATAAATTGGGTATTGCTTTCACCTGAATTTGGCTATTTTGGTCATAAATAGGGTATAATAAGGTGTTTGATCTATAGCCTTGATTACTATGGTGTGTCTTTAAGAAACTTTTTCACCATTATCGCAAAGCGGAAAATCGCCAAAAGCCCTTCAAAAATTCTGTTCACGGTATTTTAACAGGATTTTGATGTAATGGTCAAGTCATAAATAAGGTTTCGAATTTTTGGTCAGGTAGGGGTTTTGGGACGCGGGCCGCAGTCCCCCACCCAATTTTTCTGGGAGTACCCCCCCCCCCTCCGGGGTTTATCCTCACTCTGATGAAAGCCACTTTCGCAGTCCAACATGGCATCTTTGTTGTCGTTTCCTAGAGTTTGAGTACGACGCACCTTGTCTTTATCAGTAAATGTTCTTCTGTCGTCTGTAGCAACATTCTGTCCACATTTTCTGTTCACTGAGAACTCATTTGATTTCTGGTATGATTCTGGTAAGACCTTCGCTAAATGCGCTAAATCATTTGATTCTTTTGCTAGTTTGAGTTCTCGGAACGACCCGTCTCGAAATATATGCTCATTACACACGCCATCTTTTTGAGTGGATCTACCGCGAACGGTTTCTGGGTCTGTATGTTTGAGCGTAGAAAAGGTTACACCGCCAGTCACACCGTCATCGACTTCGACAACGTGGAAAGGTTGAGCCTTTATGAAGGGTCTGCGGTGTTCCCCATTGCACGTGACTGAGTTTTGTGGAGAAATGCAGGGTAAATTTAAAGTCGGCCTCGCCCGACTAAAAAGCAATACTATTACTGTGTTTCTATCGAGTTATAAAAACACAAGTGTAAGTTTGGGAGAACAAGAAATGCTGGGGGAAGACGAGCCATAGGCAAGTAGTAGTATGCCAGGTACCAAGTTATCCTCCTGGACCCCTAATCCAAGATGGCCACCCAAAAAGGTTCCGGAAAAAATGACGTCATAATGGTAGTGTAGCCCTAAACCACTTAGATTGTGGTGAAGTGTCGCACCCCTAACCCTGCCCGCAAAGCCTTAACCACGAACCCTAAGCCCTAATAGCCCTAATACCCCCTAACTCCTACGGAGACGTCAAGTAGAGCCAGGTCGCCATTGATTGTGTGAACGGGTCGCACCCCTATACATCTTCTACGTGTATGCAACCTAATACCCGCTAACCCTAACCCTACCCCTAACCCTAACCTTGTTCAATCTGAGGTTAACCCTGAAGGCTGATTGCACATCTTTTAAACCCTAAAAAAAAAAACCCCACCCCCCCCCCCCCTAAAAAAAAAAAAAACTACCCTAACCCTACACCCCAACTAGCACCACACTTAACCCCCAACCTAGCCACACAGCCTAACCCCCACTAGCCGCCACTGTGTGCCCCCGTGTCGTAGCTGTGCGCTGACTCACTAACCCCCAACTAGCCCCCCCACTAACCCCCAACTAGCCCCAACTTAGCCCCGTCCACCTAGACCCCCAACTTTGCCACTAACACCCCAACTAGCCCCACTACCCCCTCAACATGACGCCCCGTCCACCTAACCCGTAACATACTAGCCCGACTAACCCCCAACTAGCAACACCACACCACACCCCACAACTACCCCACCTAAAGAACCCCACTGAGCCCCGCCACATAGAGGGGCCTGTGTGTCTCATTCGTCATGCGATCGTCTTGGCTGCTGCATTGGGCGCGCACATGCCCTAAAAAAAAACCTAGAAAGCAGGGGAGGTGGTCCGCACCCTGTGGCCACGCACGCATTTAAAACCACTGCACATGGAAGTTATGGGGTGGCTACGAAGGAACGCCGCTGGACCTTGACCTAGGGGGGTTTGTTTTGACGGGGGCAAAAATACATTCCGGAGCCGGCTAGGATATCGTTTCGTGCCTTTTTGAAATTTTTTTGTGTTCAGGTTGAATGACTGTTAGATCCCGGCTGCTTGTCTCGATCACTTGACTTGTTTCCAGTTCCTCTTTTGGTTACTCACTCCTGGAGATAGAGAAAACAGGCCATGTAAAATACGGGGTGTTGGATCTACGTAGGGTTTTGAAGCTGCTGTGCACAGCCCTTTTGGGGGGGCGCAACATCATTGGCTGGATTGTAGTAAAAAGGGTGCCGCTCACGCACTGCGAGCTAGAGATGTATGTTTGTAGGCCTTTGCAACCAGAGTTTTTCTACTCAAGGAAGTCTGAAGAGACCTTGAGAATCCGTTTCATCGACAATCGGCCGGTTTTTTCCTGTCAAGTATGCAACCATTTGCCTTTTAACATGATAGTGCACCGACCCGGCGGTGGGGTACGTCACGATTTACTTAGGTTGTTCTACGGACGCGACTGTTGACTTTACCGCTGCCATCGCCGCCGTTGCCCCTTTCCTCCTTCCAAAGATGGCCATGGAGAGACGGGCCGTGTGCGACCTTTGCAGCCAAGCCGTTTTGCTTACCCAGAAAACAGCTGAAGAGGCATGGACAGACCATTCATCGATCAATCTGGTGGCTTTTCCAGTCGAATGTACGACGCGATACTTTTACCGAAGGGACCACCTCAAGAGGCATCATGTCAGTAACATGCCGATGAGGAGTACGAGGCACCGGCTAGCTACCCCTGCCCCATTTGTCAGAAGAGATTCCACTACTACAGCCATTTTAGAAGAACACCTGAAGACGCACCCAGTCCACCACCACTCATCGCCGGCAACATATCCTGCCAGCCCATTGGCACGACCAGCCTCTGCTTTCCACGCGGATGCACAAGCATTTTTTAAATACAAAAATAAAATAAATATCCTTTATTTACCCTCGGTCTGTGTTTATAGCCAAAGGCTAATGGGGCCGAGCAATTAAGGGTTTTAACAAGACCATTTGTAAATCGTGTAACCGCGCTTTAAAATCAACTTGTTTCAGTCTTAGCTCTATGTGTGGAATAGGCGGCCTGAAGCTCTCGTGGATTATTTCGCGAAAACGGCATTTAATCTTATGCGAACGTTCAGCTCGTGAAACGTGACTTAGTTACCGCCGTCATCTACTGTTACATAACGACCGAATTTCATTACGCGAAACGTGACTTTCGCTGCTTTTCAGCATTCATGTGTTGAGAGGCGTATTTGATTATATTCTTTGCATAGCGTGGGTTTAGCGTGACTTGTAATCGGATGTTTTTGTTTTTCCCGAATGAAAAAATACCCTGGAAGGTTCACTAACCTTTCAAACGAATATGTATTTACATATGTTCCGAGATGAAGCGCAGTGCAGCCATTTTCTTTGGTTGAATATTTAATTCGCAAACTAGACAAAACTCTCCTGAGGGAAGGTTTGAGGAAAAGAACTAAAAATGGCCTGTAATTGGCTGACGATGACATGACCAGCGGAGGTTTGGGTCTGGCTAGGACTGCTGACGATATTGACGACATTTGGCCGAGTGGTAGTTCGGCTCTGGTCACCGACAAAACAACAAAAAATAAACCGAACGCAAACCATGAACCACGCGTCTACTGCTGCGCTGTTAATATTACAAAAAGGCAATTTATTTTGTACTAAATAAAGAGAAGAATATTCATTTTTAACATTTTATGGGTACAGGACAATAAAAAAGTCACGCGAATCACACAATGCGAGCCTTACGTTATCCACGGCTAATTTTAGAACGGTTGGGGTTTTCCCCCTGCAAGTTTTGGCATGCTTTAGTTTATTTCAGCAAATGTTTCATTTTTCTTCACATCTCTGAATTCGCTTCCAAAAAAACAGCTTAAGAATTCATTTCAATTGCCCAAACCCACAAGAAATACTCGGAAAATTGCAAATAAATTTATCACAGTAGCTTCTGGAGAAATATTTACGAAGAACGATCTCATTTGTGAAAGATGCAAGGACAGTGAATTCCATGGCTGACGTAATATTCCCTTCGAATCAAACGTTTTGATAAAACGAAATGAAAATATATTTCACGCAGTTATAACCGCGCTTTAAAAATCACGGTTACTCACACTGCTCGACTCAGAGCATTGCGAAATACAAAGGAAAAGACGTAAGGAAAGACTAACTTCGTCGCACAATAGATTGTGTGCTTATAACTCCGAACTCCGATGAAAACTAAAACCACCAAGTGCATTAGAATATCTTATTACGGCTAATTCTAGAACTCTTTGGGTTTTCCCCCTGCAAGTTCTGGCAAGTTCTTGTTTACCTCAGCAAATACTTAAATTTCCTTCAAATCTCTTCACTCACTTCGATGAGCCCAAGAATTCACTTGAATTGCTTAATCCCAAAAGAAATATTCGCAAATGTTCAAATGAATTAATGACCAATACTTCTGGTGAAATAAACTTGCAAAGTAAACAGGATATTATTTGTCACCTAGCGAAAGTGAAACCTCCAACGTCAGCGTATTATGTAATACCTTTTTTAGCGTACGTAATATTCCCTTCGAATCCAACGCCTCGATAAAGCCAGAGAAATGTATTACACACAAAGTAAAGACAAAATAATCACCCGAACATCTACCTTAACGTTTCTTGTCTGCAAGCAGTCCTTGTTGATTCACTGATCACTATAAACACGCAGTCAACTGATCAATCTGTAGCACAACAACTGACAACGACCACACACGAACTGTTTACCCCTTGAAGCCGATTGCACCATAAGTCTTAGTTATGGTGAAATCTTCGATGACGTAATGGTCTTAATCTGGAACTTTTTCTAGGATATGTCTGAGCTTGAACTGACGATACGAACAATTTGATAGCAAGGCTTTAAAGAACAGTTTTCTCTCGTCAAAGTCACGATTAAATTTAATCGGTTATTTTTACGAGTAAGGAGCTAGCAAAGTTGTCACGCGAGTCACATAATTCAAGAGTTATGCTGTTCACGGCTATTTTTAGTACGGTGGTTATTTCCCTACCAGTGACGTAATCCTTGCACGTTCTGACACGTCCTTTTGCTTCGAATTGAACGCTTCGATAAAACCAAAAGAAAAGATATTTCAGACGCAATAAAGAAAACAATATGTGTAACATTTTCGTGTATTGATGTTTCAAAAGCTTTCGGCGAATAAACATTACAAGTTGCGTGATTCAAACTCCCGGCTAAGACTTGACCGCGCGGAGGTCTTGGTCTGGTCACCGACAAAACGAAAAAAAAAACAAGACGATTTTGTAAATCGTGCAACCGCACTTTAAAATTAACTTGTTTCAGTCTTAGCACTATGTGTGGCACAGGCGGCCTAAGCTCTCGTTGTGAGGAATTATTCTACGAACGTTCAGCTTGTGAAACGTGAGATTTAATCTTTATGCAAACGTTCAGCTCGTGAAACGTGACATAGTTACAGCCGTCGTCTACTGTTACACAAACTGTATTGTTGCAACATCGCTCTTAGCAGTTGTGAAATCTACGATTACGTAATGCTCTCGCTTGGGACATGCCCGTGAATGATAGAAAAGGAAACGAGTATCACGCTATTAATAACCCTATTGATAAACAGCTGTCTTCCTTAAAAGTAAAATATAAAAATATAATTTTTTGTGCTATGAGTAAAGGACAAGCAAAGTAGTCAAGGTAGTTGCACAATCCGAAGTTTACGCTATCCACGGCTAATTTTAGAACGCTCAGGGTTTTCCCCCTGCAAGTTCTGGCAAGTTCTTGTCTACCTCTAGCAAATACTACATTTTCATTCAAATCTCTTCACTTACTACGATAAGCCTAAGAATTCACTTGAATTGCGTAATCCCTCAACAAATATTCGCAAATGTTCAAATGAATTAAAGGGGCTCAGTCACGGTCGAACGGTTTGAAAAGATTAGCTATAAACAACAGCTTTGTCTCTTCAAAATCACGATTAAATTTAATCGGTTTTCTTTACGAGTAAGAAGCTAACAAAATAGTCTCGCGATCAACATAATTCAAGAGATATGCTATCCACGGCTATTTTTAATACGGTGGTTATTTCCCTACCAATGACATAATCCTTGCACGTTTTGACACGTTCTTTTAAAATTATCACGTTTGCTAGTTCAACGTATCAATGAATTAAAAATAAACGAAATTCAACGCAAAACACCACAGTAAAATTTAAAAGCTTCTTGACAAACAGTAATTGTAAGTTATTTTTGGGCCTTGAACTAACAAGTTACATACAGGCATCTGATGACTCAAAATGTACTTACAGTCCAGCATAACACTCTGAGATTGTCACACTAGTTTACGTACGTAATATTCCCTTCGAATCCAACGCTTTGAGAAAGTCAGAAAATTGTATTTCACACACAGTAAAGCCAAAATAATCTCTCGAACATCTACCTTCACTTTTCTTGTCTGCAAGCAGTCCTTGTTGATTTACTGATGACTATAGACACGCAATCAACTGATCAATCTGTAGCACACTAACTGACAACAACAACAACAACAACAACACACGAACTATCTAAGCCTCTTATTGCATAATAACTCAGATATCCCTTGAAATAGGTTGCACCATCGTTAGAAATCTTCGATGACGTAATGGTCTTAATCTGGAACTTTTTCTAGGATATTGCTGGGCATGAACGATACGAACAATTCGATACCAAGGCTATAAACAACAGCTTCCTCTCTTGAAAGTCACGATTAAATTTAATCGGTTTTCTTTACGAGTAAGGAGCTAGCAAAATAGTCACGCGAGAGTAGTTACGCTGTCCACGGCTATTTTTAATACGGTGGTTATTTCCCTACCAGTGACGTAATCCTTGCACGTTCTGACACGTTCTTTTGCTTCAAATTGAACGCTTCGAGAAAACCAAAAGAAAATGCATTTCAGACACAATAAAGAAAAAAATATGTGTAACATTTTCGTGTATTGATGTTTCAAAAGCTTTTGACGAATAAACATTACAGGTTGCGTGATTCAAACTCCCGGCCAAGACTTGACCGCGCGGAGGTCTTGGTCTGGTCACCGACAAAACTAAAAAAAACAAGAACCGCGGCGCGGTTGTAACCGCGCTTTAAAAATCACGGTTACTCACACTGTCCGACTCCGAGCAATGCAAAATACAAAGGAAAAGACGTAAGGGAAGACTAACTTCGTCGCACAATAGATGGTGTGCTTATAACTCCGAACTCCGATGAAAGCTAAAACCACCAAGTGCATTAGGATGTCTTATTACGGCTAATTTTAGAACTCTTAGGGTTTTCCCCCTGCAAGTTCTGGCAAGTTCTTGTTTACCTCAGCAAAAAGCCCAAGAATTCACTTGAATTGCCTAATCCCACAAGAAATATTCGCAAATGTGCAAATAAATTAATGACCGATACTTGTGGCGGAATAAACTTGCAAAGTAAGCAGGATATTATTTGTCACGTAGCGAAAGTGAAACCTGCAACGTCAGCGCATTATGTGGCTGACGTAATACCTTTTTTAGTGCAGAGTGCACTATTGGGATGGTTTGGGGATTGACGGCGCTAAAGCACTATGGCAATAAGGTGTAAACTTTAATGTTTGTTTAATTAATTAATTCCAATTAATTAATTCGCTTTGTTTTGAGGAGGTGGGGTAGGTACCTTTGATTGCTATGTAAAACGTACTACACTTAGATTACATCGTGGATAACATCACAAAACTGCATATGGTTCCAATATTCTCTTGTTATCCTAGTGGTACTATTCTCTTAAGAACAAAAGCAATTTACTCGAAGCGCATGCGCAGATTGATTAGCATTGTGTTAACTATATGTTAGGCAAATTAAACAATACATTTTATGTACACAATTATACACGAACGTTAAGAGGGAATGTCCACTAGGACCGAGCCATATCAAAAATATGTGGCACATGATGAAAAATCAAAATTTTTCATATTCTTCCCAGAGATAGCCTATGGTAAGCCTAGAAACGTGGTGTGATTTTTTTCTTGAAATATTTTTTTAAACCCGCTAAAAAATCAAAAATCCGTTGCGGTCCCACGTCTGGTCAAAAACACGCAA
>JAHPZR010017332.1:5000-10000 GCA_019787425.1 Platygyra sinensis
CGGCCGACAGACGGCCAACAGTTTGCGTTATGTTTGAGGCCAAAGTGTTGGTCGACTGTCGGCCGACAGTCGGTGACCTGTTGGCAACCTGTCGGTAATGTGTCGGTAACCTGTCGGTGGGGCAAACAAATATGATCGTAAACATTTACTTGTCTTTTGCTTCTAAAGTACATAAAAAAGTTTAAGTCATTTCACCTTGCTGAGCACTTTCGATACTAGTATGGCTTTTGTCCACTGTTTTAGCGTTGACTAGCGATACTTGCCCAAATTGGTTCCTATTCATTTATCCGCCATTTTGAAAAGTTTTTTCTAGTTCAGACATACATGAAGTACTGTTAACTATAGTTTTGCAATGCATTATAGGGCGATTGGAAAATTACTTTTAGCTTTGCGTATTTGTTGCCCCAAAATGGTTAAATCCGAAGCCTATTTTGTGTAAAAACAAAGATATGAGAAATGGGTACTAAATTTACCACTACATTTTGGTATGTGCAGTCAGGAGTAGGAGTAAAAAAGCCTATTTTACAGTTCAAAGAGGATCAAGGAGAGAGATCCGGTACGATCGACAGATTTCAATTTACTTTTTTCAACCGGAAAAGTTTTTGACTCTATTTATTTTTACTCTTTTTTTAGTCGATTTGTGCTCTACTTAACAGTGTCGGCCGACTGTCGGTGATGATGTCGGTAACCTGTTGGCCGACAGTTGGCCGACAGGTTACCGACAGCCGAATATGGGAGCTATTGTTCACTATTGCCCTGCTAACAGTCAGTCAGTCATCCACATAGAGACAGCTGTTGCAAAGGATGGCAGGCCAAGATGTAATGGCTCACTGACAGGGTTTTCAATTAGAAATAAAGTAGCCCTAGGAAATCGTAAATTAGGCAGAGCACAATTGGGTCGTGCTAAGAACATGTCCATGTGGTGAATCAAAGAGTGCCAAAGTGGTTTACCCCATCTACAAAGGATTTAAATGAATGGAGGGTGGGGGGGGGGGGAGGGAAATAGGTGCTGGTGCTAGAAAATTTGGAAATCTTTGTGCCTGGAGGTGCATCCTGTTCATTTATTTCCTCAAAAAGATTGCATTGGTGAAACAAAAAGCATACATACACGTTTAAGCCCCCTGGTTATAAGCCCCTGTACTTGCTAACAAAGATATAATTCTGGTTAAAAGCCCCCCTCTCCACCCCTCTTAGATATAAGCCCATCTAATGTATAAGTGTGTGTTCCTTTTGCATTTCTTTACAAAGATCAAGATTTTTAATCGAAAATTATAAGCTAATAGGGTAATAAAAGAGTACTATGATAACAGGGTAATAGAGTAATAAGGTAATTATAGCTCTAGATGTAAGGTATGTTAGCTTCTAAGATACGTTTTATCTCGTTCTGAAACATTTTTTTTATTCCACTTATATGCCCCTCCCAGATAAAAGCCCTTCTGTTTATAAGCCCACCCAAAACCCCTCATGAAGTTATATAAACCTAGGGCATTAACATGGGTCAAACTTTATAGTGTTAACAAACTTTGTACAAAAAGTACATGTACCTTGCATCGAGTGCCAGCTTATTTTGAAAACCCCGCACTGCATCACTGTACTCTTTACGTACAGTGATCCAATGGTTAGCACATTAGACTTGAGTGTTGAATCAAAATGTATGTTGTGGCATTGTTTCTGAAACAAACACTTTAATTTCATTTAGGGACGGTTTATGATTTATGGGCATGACTGGGTTGGAAAAACAGTGACCAGGCCATGAAAAATAATTGTTTTGAATTGACAGGCTACCAAATTTTTGCTCATAGATGACGTAACATCAATGAGCTTAGTGGGCAGTTGAATGGCGATCACTCACTCAATTCTGATTAATTTATTCATAAACCTTGAATTAAACAATTTTCGCCTACCTCCCCAACTAAGTATTGGTTTTGTCCAATAGTGTTCTGTCATCTTCAGGAAGGTTTTTGATGAGGGGAGACCAGAAAGGTGTACATTTTTTCCCAAAAAAAGCCTGGAAAAGAGTTTGTCGAGCACATCAAAGAATGAAGTCGGCAATTTTTGGTTTCATGTGTTTTTCTTTTGTAAATATGTTGGTTTTTTTTGAGATCCAAATGACCAAGATCCAAATAAGCCTATTGAAAATAATAAGAGAAAGAAACAGCTGATTAGTGAAGCCTCTTACCATGACAAGCATTAGGAAAAAGAAAAAAGTTACTTCTGATTTTCCGACACAGTCATCCCCATAAATAATGAACCGTCCTTATTACCTTTCTTACTACCCTGGGATATTGATGGACTTCTCATGAATTACTCTGGAAACTGAGTGAATTGTTTTAAGTAGCCTGTATTAAGCTTGCAACCCATTCAAGGGTAGAACTTGCGAATCTAGTTGCTCAAAACTACCAAACTTTGAAATTGGAATACACTCTTTTTACCTTATTCAAAGTTTAATTTTGTTTGGTTTCAGCGCACTTGTTACCTGGCAATCAACCCACAAAAAGAGGTAAGTAAAAGGCTACATCCACATGACCTAAAGAACTTCATACATGTAAAATGCTGGACGTCATAAAATATATTTTCTTAATAAGATTTTTTGTGGTATCGACCAAATAAATTAATAGGAAATGTTGTGAATATTTACAGGAGTCACTAGAAGGAGAAAGAATGCAGTATGTGCTACCTGATGGAAGCATGCTGGAGGTAACTATTAAGCGACATGTCAGTGATCCTTTAATGACTGTCATAATTCTAACCCTGAACTTATGTTTTTGTATATAATTTAGTAACACCAGAAACCCCTAATAAACATTGTTTTCAAGTACCCCTTATATGTTTTTTTTTCAACAATAACTTGAATAACATACATGCACATACAATTAAGATGCCTGGTAACCACTTCAGTGCAAATACCATCTTGGAACTTTCACCAGCACAATTTTCGTAAGTAATGAGTTGAAGGTAGAGGTAATGTTGAGACATTTTTTTTTTCATTTATTCATTTATTCTCTCACAAATAAGCATTGCAGCTTCCTCTGCTCACATATAGCTCAGCTAGCTGAGGTGGGCAGAGGACACTTGAACATAAAGTAATTCAATAGGAGGAGATTAAAAAAGAAAGAAAACGAAAGGAGAGAAAAAGAAAAAGGAAGATAGAACTATGTAAATGATGCAGAGATGAACTAAAGTTATTACAGTAGGTTGTGAAATTACAGAACTATAAGCCTATGAGACAGCTATCAATTTGCTGCAATGTTGTCTGTCTTCTTTGCTTAGGTTGGGCCAGCACGTTTCAGAGCACCTGAACTTCTGTTTAGACCAGACCTTGTTGGTGAGGAATGTGAAGGAATCCATGAGGTAAACAATTATCATTTTTATGATACACCTCACCTTAGTTCAGTCATGGGTTTTCTTTTTTCTTTCTTCATATCAGTGTAGCAGGTAGCTTGTAGGAGCTGCTGGCATTTCAGCTTTTGATTTCAACATGCTGTGGTGTGAAACAAAGAAAAATCCAGCCATGGCTGAATGCGTGACTAAAAATATAATTATTTTCTTTGTATCCAGGTTCTGGCATTTGCTATTCAAAAATCAGACATGGATCTTAGACGAATTCTTTACTCAAACATTGTGCTCTCTGGTGGCTCTACTCTATTTAAAGGTGATGGCAATGTTCTTGTTATTGCTGTGATTAGTTAGCTATTGTGCTCATCATCTTAACTTATACAATTTTGTTCCTTTTGCAGGATTTGGAGATCGGTTACTGAGCGAAGTAAAGAAAATAGCTCCAAAAGACATCAAAATTAGGGTAAGTGATCTTTTTTTAAATTTATTTATTTATTTATTTACACTGCATTACATTACATTACATGTTACATTAAATTTACAAGTCATTACTTACATAACAATACTACTGACAACACAGTACCTTGAAGTACGTTACTACATTACTACATTACTTCATTACTACCTTACTACATTACTACATTACTACATTACTACATTAATATATTACTGCATTGCCACATTACTACATTACTACATTACTACATAATTTGCTACATTACTACATTACTACATTGCTGTATTACTACGTACTAACATTACTTTAATTTATTCACAATATATTATGTATTGTCACTACTGGGTAAGTGATCTTTGATCTTCACTCCTTTCTCAAGTGCTATGTGCATCCTAAAGATACGTTTTTTGATTGTTTACAATATGTACTTGCAAACTTTCATTCTTACTACTTTTTCATTAGTTTAGATTTCAGAGTGTCGTCATTTCTTTGGCTCTTTCGAAACTGCATGTATAGGCAATGTGGAATTACATAAAAATGCTGTTTTTCTTCTTAGATTTCTGCTCCTCCTGAGAGGCTTTATTCAACATGGTTTGGGTAAGCTTACTCTCTTGACGTTGAGCACTGTTTTTTTTTTCAATAGTTTCTTCCTGGTTGTTGTCCTTTTTTTTTTTAAATTACAACTTGTTTTGACACTGAATACTGGTAAGTTCAAGGTTGTGACTTCATGGGACCATGCCATGGAATGATTTGGTTTTGCTTTTGCTGAGATCTGCGTTTAGTTCAAATTATTCACTGGATGCTGTTCACTTCTAACGAATTTGAAAGACCATAATGAAATAATACTAGGTTGAATATTGGCTTTATTTAATAATTTTATAATTCTTTTGACATGCAACACAGATTCTCATTAATGTTCTCTGTTTTTCAGGGGCTCTATTTTAGCATCTCTAGACACGTTCAAGAAGATGTGGGTTTCCAAAAAAAGAATATGACGATGAAGGATCAAGGGCCATTCATCGGAAGACCTTCTAACTTATCTTAGACCCTTCTCAATTGTTTAAATTATTTAGATCAGCTAGATAAAGTCAAGCCTCTTGTTATTGTACATATGGGCTCTTATGTCACAGTTTTGTTCCACAACAGGGCTTGAAATATTAGACAGTGAGTGAAATCCAGTTGTTGGTGATAACAAACCTTGTTGTCC
>JAHPZR010017332.1:15000-37500 GCA_019787425.1 Platygyra sinensis
AAACACGACGGGCATTTGAGGGCACGAGGGAAATGTAGAAAACACGAGCCGCAGACGAGTGTTTTCTACATTTTTCGAGTGTTCTGAAATGTCTGGAGCGTTTTATCACAGCGTAATACACGGCTTAGGCTTCTTTAGGGAAAGTTCATTTAATATGACAAGGGGGGGGGGGATGAAGATTTTGAAACTCGAAGCTTAAAATTTTAGCCGCCCCCCCCCCCCCCCCCCGCTAGCGGTTCAATTTTTTAGGAGCCCCTGCCCCCTTTGGTAGTAAAAATTTCAGAGCCCTCTCCTAGCCCATAATTTTTTTCAGAGTCCCCCCTTCGGGTGTGTACAAAATTTTCGGAGCTTCCCCCCCTCAATATCTTCATCCCCGCCCCTTGTCATATTAAATGAACTTTCCCTTATTTGTTAAATATAACATCGAAAAAGCGTGTTTATTATTTTGCACGTGTAAAATATATCTATATCATGAAGCAAATGAAAAAGCCTAAGCCGTGTATTACACTGTGATAAAACATTCCGAGCATTTGAAAACACCCCTGAAATGTAGAAGAAAAAAACTCGCCTGCAGCTCGTGTTTTTACATTTCTCTCCTGTTCGCAAATACCCGCCGTGTTTTACCACATCTTGACGGGTAGGCAACAAACGGAGTTTGTGTGGGACTCCGTACACACGCCCTCTCCCCTCATCTGCCCTCTACCCTATCTTTTTTTTTTGGAGGGGGAGGGGGGGATGGATTGTAGTCAGGCTAGGAATCTGATAGAAAATAATTTTCTTCGAATTCTAAACAATTTTGTTATGAATAGGAAAGTCTAGCAAGATACTAAACGAAGGACTGAACCAAATTTGCGGGATCGCGTTTTTTAATTTTACATGCATTTGTCTATTTTTTCCGCGAGGTGTCACTAACTTTTACAGCTCGTGAAAGTTTGTGGAGATGGCTTTCAAGCAAATCGTGATGAGATCTCTTTGCTAATCAAAGCGTAACCGTTTTGTCTCTGTTATGGTCAGGGAGTATTTATTCGGTAAGATAATTTGCTAGCCTTGTAAGTCTACGTAAACTTCAGACATAAAGACTGTTTTTCTTGACGTTTGGGAAACTGATTTTCTTGGTCGCGAGATAAATGAGGCTAAAATGGTTCCCGCGAGAGCGGGCGCGTGTAAAACGCGCGAGTGTACCCAACAAAGTTTGTGCCCAGATCTCTTCCGGTGACATCCTATACGCGGACACATCGTGGCAATATGGCGGATGATTTTTAACAACTTTCGTTTCGTTCTACGACCCCTTTTATTTATTTATTCATATATAGTTTTGAAGATGGCCCGACAACGGAGAGGGAAACATAGTTTGGATTCTTCAAAAGATCACGCAGATAGAACTAAATTTCCTCGCCGTCGAGGAAAAGAATCTTCTTTCAAACCATTTCTAATTGTGGCAGCTGTGCTTGGAGTTTCTTTGTGTTTACTCGGTGCTTATAAATTCTGGAATTACAGATTATCTTCACGTCTTTACACGCCACTTAATGCACCGTTAGTTATAAACAAGACTGAAATGGATATGAGCCGATTCTGGGGGACTTATCGTTCAAATCTGTACTTTGGTCTAAGGTAAGCTTAATTAACGTTAAACTAACAGCTCTGTCAGTTTGAACTCAGTTATTTTACATGTAATAGACGTTCCTGAAAGCTACAGATCTTTACAGGTATAAAGTTTATTTTCTTGAGTAAGTGAAGGGGCATATAAGAGGAACTTACAGTACTTCCCAGGAATAAAGAATAATAGATTACTGTATTGTGTTACTGCTCTCCCTCATCCATCTTCAGCTTCTTAATTAACAGTTGCAGTTTTGATCAGCAGCGACACCCCTACCTATACTGTTGCAGGTGTTTTAGGGATCACTAAATCCAGTATTAAATACAGCTTTAAAATACGTTTTTGTTTGGAATTGCTGTCAATGCAGATATTATCACACCATTTAATACCAAAATTGTGTGGATAGTAATACTATTGATACAAGTTTACACAGAGGAGATCTAGATTGACCAGGCATCTTGGTATCTGGCAGGGACATTAAGCAATGACTTGGCATGAGAGTCATAAGACATAAGATGTCCACTAGTATTTCTCTTTATTGTTGTAGGTAAAATTTTACAGAAAGCTGTCTAGATTGTTGATCATATAAAGCAGTTACCTACTCAGTATATCGTAATCAGCTATCAGTTTGTATTTGCAACTTAGTAATGAAAAACATAACTTTAAAAATAATCCATGAGCATATGATCATCCTTGATAGCAAGGCTTTGCTAGCAATGGCAGCCAATGACATTTTTTTTTTAAAAAAAGACTTTTTCATGCCAATGTTGCAGGTCTCCTTACTTAAATGAGGAAAACATGACTTGAAACCACAGCCTGAGCAGTAGGGCACACCCTAAACCAACAGAGGGGAGTTTTTCTTGGGTGTTTGTTGATGAACTTTTTAGGAGCGTTTTATCTATAGTCATGACTATGCAGGCCTGGAGGCATGGTGGTCTCATGGTTATTAGTATCACCCAACTAGTGGACTAATGCAAATCCTGCATTTTGATTGGCTACGTTACTAGGGGACTAATAGTAATAGTCATCGAGTAGCAAAATTTGCCGGTTTTTCTTTCGTTTATTTGCCAAATAAATATTTCTTCGACTTGCATTTGCCAACTTTATTATTGCCTTTTCTGTCTGACTGTTTGGGTGATACTAAAACAATTAGGCCCTTTGCCCTCAAGGGCCACGGGTCAATAGCCCGTTCGGCTTCGCCTCATGGGCTATTGACCCGTAGCCCAAAAGGGCTATGGGTCTAATTGTTAAGTAGTCACTCACTTCCGGATTGAATGGTCTGGGTTCGAGTCCTAGCTGGGGACACCTACCATGTTCCTAAGCAGACACATAAGAAACACAGCAAATGGTACCTTATGGGAGGTCATTGCTTACCATGGGATAAACAATATAGTTTTGTTATACCTCCCAACTCAAATACATTTTCCGACTGGAGGAAAATGTGTCACATGCCGTGGGTCAAAACTCACTAACTCCCTAGGGAAACAACAACATGAACTTTTGACTTGCACATGTTCAAGTTGTGCTCCTTGAAGCTGTGGCAAATATATGAGTCAGTCCACGTAAAGCAAATGTTTTTTTCTCAGTTTTTTCTAATTTTGAGTTGGGAGGTATTACAAAACACTTACTGACAGTCTGGCCCCACGGGAAGTGGTGAGTTTTGTTGGCTTCACCTCAGGAAATTAGGTCTTGGCAAAACAAAACTTACTGTTTCCCTTGGGGTCAGTCATTAAGTGCTTAATAATCTGTGGCCTGAAATTTGTGACAATAGCCAAGATTTCACTTTGGAGAGATACCTGCTTATTGAAGGTGTCAATCATTAGAGATTTGATTGTACTAACATAACTTACACTGCCACTTTTGTCTTAACAGAACAAGGAGCCCTAAGTCTCTCATGACAGGTCTCATGTGGTTCTCTCAATATGCACCGAATGGTCAACTTGCCATTCGCCACACCTGTGAACAATCTGATGGGCTTCGTAAATATGGCTGGCTTAAACATGATGGTACTAATTTTGGTTCACAACAGATAGTTGACAAGGATTTTGTATTAACAACAGATTTTGTAAAGAAATTGGGTGGAGATCATGGAGGAGACTGGACTGCAAAGATCTCTGGAAAGGAAATGGTTGGTGGTTTAAATCCATTTCAATCTTTGAAAGGTTTTCTAAGGTCAATCTTGTAAGAAACTCCAAATTAATGCCATTTTGCAAAATCTTGAAAAATAAAGCACTATATACATGAGTATGAAAGTACAGGCTGTAAGCTTTCATTCAAATGGTCCCAAAGAAATGTGCTTTTATCTCTGTTTTGGTTGGGGCTTTTACAAGGAGGGGAATTCATACTTCTTTCTTTTTTGCATTTGGCTTGGGCAGCATCTGTTGATAACCAGGGAAACATAATTTTATGCTGACAAAATTTAGGCAAATTGGTCACCATGTTAGGCCTGTGTCTGATAGGGTAATTTGTATAGTCTGCCTGGAAAAAAAGTTGCCAAACCCGCCAAATCCATCAGCATGTTAGGATTATCTCTGATGAGATAATTTTTGCAATTCTGGCTAGTAAAAAGTCACCAAAACCATCAATTTTGCCAGGCTGATTTTACTTTGACAAATTTTACTAAGATTCGCCAAAATCATCAAATCCATGGGCATTCATTCATAAGGGTGTAACAATACATTGAACTATCGATGCATCGCGATGTTAATGCTGCAATAGCGATGGATCGATGGTGAAAATGAAATATCGATAACAATAGGCCATTTCCGAATTACCTTTAGCCTCTTTTTCAAACCGAGTCTTGGTGCTCATCCTTTCATATGAAAATGAGTTTTCATTCACATGCAAATTAAACTCATTTTCATATGAAAGGATGAGCACCAAGACTCGGTTTGAAAAAGAGGCTAAAAGTAATTCGGAAATGGCCTATTGCGACAGTGCAGCGAACTTTCCACAGTTTCGATAGTTTCTGTACTCCTAACATTTTAGCATCTTTGGAAAATAAAGACACCTTTTTTACACCCAGATTTGATTTTCAAGGTCACAAAAAGGTAAAACTGAAAGAAACTGAAAACAATCCACTGCATCTATCATTTCTAGCGCCTTTATTTTTGAACCACCAACCACCAAGTCGCACCATCCATTATGTTCCTCAGTACCTGTATTTACTACTTCTTAAACATTTCTTAAAGTGTAAGGCATTAAGTAAATACGACATTCCTGAAAACTATTATCGCAATACTATTGCAATAGTACTTACACTATCACAATAGTATCGCAATATCCATGTGACCTATTGCAATTGTATTGCAGTAGTTAAAATGTCCTCAGTAGTCACCTTTATTCATTCAGGTTGGCTAAAGTGCATCAAATCTGCCAATTTTGTTACCAGTTACATTTTTGGACAGATGTGGAGACCATGGATTTATAGTATGAATTTCAATCACGTACTTGGCTTGAATAGAAAGCGGACTCTGTTAAAGTCAAGAGCGGAAATTAAAAACTGTTTGTAGAAAAAAAGGTTTATTATGAGTACATGTAGCAACATCAGTTTCACTTGATACTTTCTCAAACAAGTTATTTAGCAATACACAGCTCAGTTTATGCCATTCAAAGATAGGTATGGATTTAGGTCATGTACTAGTACATTGTTTTTCATTGTTAATAGGAAGCGTTAGGCTTGTAAAACAGAGAAATAGTTTGTTCAGTTGGTGGAAAAAAATTATTGATTACAGAATGAGATACATTGATTTTTCCTTTTTTTGACCTTGTGTCCATTTTGCAGGGCAATCCGAAGCAAGTGGTTTCGTTACTGTTTTATGCTACTCATGAAGGAGACTCTCAACTGCAGCCAGTCATTCAAAAGAACACACTCACTGCACTGCGAGGTAACTCGCCAGAGCTCGGTTCATTTACGCTACACTTCCCGCGTCCTCCAAAAGTCGTGTTTTCCTCTTTTCTAGCTGCTCACACACCGCACATACACTCTGTCAAGGACATCGTCATGCAAAACATGCGCATGGCAAAACTCAAAGGTAACAAAAACGTGCAGTTGCTTGCCTTAGCTGGTCACGTGACAAAGCGTGACCAGGAGGGGCGTGAGCTACCGGTAAACTTCTTTGTGCAGCAATGGACCCTGGAGCTTCCATTCGACGTGGAGGTCGCATTCGAGTCTGGAAGTTTTTTAACTAGAGGGGAAAGGCTGTTTGGACCGTCTTTCTTGAATCTTAGAGACAAATACAGCTCTGAGTTTGATGAAAAGTTTGAAGAGAGATTTACGTTGAAGGCGAAGGGGTTTGGCCATGACGAGGTCCAGTTCGCGCAGGCAGCGTTGAGTAACATGGTTGGAGGTATTAGCTATTTCTATGGCAGCTCGAAGGTTATTTCTCGCTACTTCAAGGAACCAACAGATTACTGGGATAGCGCGTTGTACACTGCGGTTCCTTCGCGACCGTTCTTTCCACGAGGGTTCCTCTGGGATGAAGGCTTCCATCAATTGCTCATCAGCCAGTGGGACACTAATATCAGCAAGGATATCATCGGTCATTGGTTGGATTTGATCAACATTGAAGGTTGGATTCCAAGGGAGCAGATTCTTGGCGATGAAGCTCGAACGAAAGTACCTGCAGACTTTGTCGTGCAACACAACGAAAACGCCAACCCGCCAACTTTGATCCTTCCTATCAAGTCGATGGTGGATAAAGGCGTCTTGGATGAGGTGTATCTACGAAAGATCTTTCCTCGACTGAAGGCTTGGTTCAACTGGTTTAACACTACGCAACTAGGGAACCTGCCGTCAACGTACAGATGGCACGGAAGAGATGCGAAGACTGACAAAGAGCTGAACCCGAAGACGTTGACTTCCGGACTGGATGACTACCCCCGGGCATCACACCCGTCGGATGATGAGAGGCATGTTGATCTGCGATGCTGGATGGCATTCGCTGCTGGGCTGATGGCCGAAATTGCTGAAGCAGTGGGCCAAACATCGAATGCTGTCTTGTACCGATCCACGAATCTCTACTTGTCAGACAACGCACTGCTGGACAAGTATCATTGGTCCTCCAAGGCTGAGTCGTACAGCGATTATGGGAATCATACCAAGTTTGTGAAGCTTGTTCAACGAGTAGTCCAACCTGCTCAACCAGGCGCACCAAAGAAGACAGTTCGCATTGTAACCTCTAAGCAGGGCCCATCTCTCAAGTACGTCAACGCGATCGGTTACATCAGCCTGTTTCCATTCCTGTTGCAGATCCTGGACCCCGTGTCGCCAAAACTCGAAAAAGTTCTCAAGGATTTAAAAGACCCCGAAAAGTTGTGGAGCGAATTCGGTTTGCGGTCCCTATCCAAGAGTGATCCGATCTACAAGAAGTATAACACAGAACACGACGCTCCTTACTGGAGGGGGGCCGTGTGGATCAACATTAACTTCCTGGCTGTCAGAGCGCTGAACCACTACGCCAATGCTCCGGGGCCTTACCAAGGCACAGCTCAAGCGATTTACACAGATCTACGACAAAATTTAATCAAGAACATCTTTAGCGAGTATCAGAGGTCAGGGTTCATTTGGGAACAGTATGATGACGATGCTGGACACGGCAAAGGATCGCATCCATTCACTGGATGGTCCTCACTGGTGGTACTCATGATGTCGGAACATTTTTAAAAATTACTCACGCTTAGCGCGCTTAAAACACTTATTAAAATATAAAAAAGTAACTGAACCTTGGTCATGACTAGAATGTATGCTCCAAAAGGACGAGGCTACCACACAGACCAAACAAGGAGCCAAAATAAGCTGAATATCGATGTCGACATTCGGTCTCGTCCGGGAAAAGCAGATTTTCTTGCCCGGCAAGTATGTCTTAACTGTTCATCCTCACTTGACCAATGGACAAGGGCCCAGGCAAATCATCGGCTACCTAAATCACTACAGCAAACTAAGACTTCCCCAGGACAAGTGCATTTTTGAGAGCAACCTGTCCCAAGGGAATCGCGGCGAGCCCTACATCCCATTCATGATGTTCGATTATTATTATTCTATTGTTATTATTCCTTCTGACATTGTACCTTATCCAAACGAGTTTACCGGGACCGGGTTGTTCGAAAGCCGGTTAACTGCATCATTATTTTGTCTTGTTTAACAATATTTTTTAGCACTAACGATTGGTGTAATTAGAGATTTCTACAGCTTAAAACTGCAAGGGAGACAATACAAACAGGGCACCTCACCAAAAAGTTACAAAACTGAAATAAAAATTCTCGCTAACCCTGGGTTAGCTCAATCAGGCTTTGAACAACCCGGCCCGGGTGTTTAGGGCATCAACGGAGCCCTACTGACGGCCACCGCTCCACCATATTTAGGATATTTCGTCCTGCCCTGCACCGTTTCATTTTATTGTCATTGAAACCTCCCTACAAGATCCTACAACACTCACCTCGCCACGTCGGCCAGTTAGTATACCCCAGGTTGGCCGTTGTGGAGAGGCGAACTACCAACGTCATTCCCAGGACTTTTTCAGAATTTTGTAGAGAAAAGCCCTGGGAACGAGGTTGAACAAAAATCTTTACGGTACGTTTCTATATTTGAGTAATAAATTATTTGAGAATAAATTTTTTAGTCACGTGGTTTGTTGCACTCTTTTATGACACATGGGTAGAACGGTGAACGTGTAGTTTATATGAACTTGGACAAGACCTTAGCGAGAAATGACGCTCAGTGTCTCCAACTAAATGTACAATTGCGATCGGCGGTATGCCCGAATACACGCTGGAGGAAATAGCTCCATACGGTCTGAAAATTTTGGACAATCTAAAAAAGCAGTGGGGGTGTATGCAAAAAGGGGGAAAGTGAATTCTTTGATTGCATAGGTTTTATTGCCCAAAATTAAAATGAAGTATGCTCCGCCAGTGATGAATGTTAAATTTCATTTGCTTTTATCGACATTTTAAGAGAAACGGACCCCCAGGGGGTACTCAGAAAAAATTGAGTGGGGTGTGTGCGGGCCCCCTAACCAAATCTCTTACCCAATTTAAAGAACTGACCAAAAATTCGATACCCTATCTAAGACTCTTTAAGACCAGCCTTATAATTAGTTCCCTTTCATTCAGACCAATGTTGAATCAGGTAAGACAGCTTTTGAAAAACCATACCTGATTCAAAACTAGAGTGCAAAACCCAGACCCTATTTGATACCAAAATGGCCAAAATGGATACCCTATTTCTTACCAAAACGTCAAAGAAACCATACCCGTTGGGGCCGCACATACCTATATATCGCAATAAGAGAGTACCCAACCCCCAGGGAAAAAATTAAGACAGGTTAAGGTAATGATCAGCAACTGACAACTATCTCGTGTAAACAAATTCTTCCTAAATGTGTTCTTGGGCTAAGACACCTTACTCTCGCTGTCTCTTTCTTTCCAGGTAGATAAAATAGATACCGGCGAATTTAGTGCTGGGAGTAATCTTACGATGGACTAGCGACCCACCCAGGGAGCAGAAGAAATAATTTTAGTCGCGTCATGCTACGAAAACCCAAGATACGTGCCGGCCTAATGGGGCTCTTTGTTCGAACAGACGTTTCTTTTACGCTTCTGCTACAGAGAACCATAACTCCTGAATGCAAAGCTTGTTTTCTTCTCTGGCGCGTGACTGAGTATTCAGCCATAACCTTCTGGTTATGTTATCGGTCAGAAAGCCGATTCTTTCTTACCCTCTCCTCCAAAACCATCAGATATACGTGCAAGTCATATCCATAACACCAACCTTGGACCGGAGTGCAACTTTTAAATCATGCGACGGCTTAATTTTTTTCTACCAAAAGTATTGACTGCGATTCCTATTATTTTACTCGCTGGTAAAGAACCTCTTTCATCACAAGCAAGGTTTCATGAAAGGATGAATTTTTCTTATTCTGCCTTTCCAGTAATTCGAAGTAGTGTCTTAGAGAGGTTTTCCCGTGATGTTCGTACAATTGTACAAAGTGGTCTAATCAATCAAGAAGATACAAATCAATACGGGCAGCATTTTTATTAGTTAACCTCGAATCCGAGTACATATAGTCAACTCTAGCTGAATACTACAAAGTAGTGACAAGGTTTGTTCGGCAGTAGCAAATCATATGTACACGTCTGCATATTTATCACTTTGCTACACCTGTACGAGACAAGTTTTCTTCTCTTGCACTGACTGTCTCGTTTGCGTATAACTGGATCTGTTTCAGGAATAACTAAACTTGGTTCAAGTTTTACGAAGGCAATAAGAAAAGCGCTCTAAAGGGGAAGCGAAGGCAAATCTATAACAAAGTTTTGCAAACATCTCCCTCGTAACTGACTGAACAGTGAGGTTTACGTGTATTTTGAGCCTCCCATGTTCTCTTTCTGGCGATTCGTTTGGGCTCCAAGCATTTCAGGTTCTCTTCATGACGTCTCCATAGAGTCCCAGGGAAAGTCACTATTGAAAAGAATTAAACCCAAAGATATAAAGTGCTGTATTTCCAGTGGTTAGGTGAAAAAAAAAGAAGGGAGTAAAGGTGCTGTTCCAGTAGGCATGTGACAGGAAACATTACCTAGTATAACGGCCTTTAAAATGAACATGTTTCAAAACAAATGGAACTTGATTCTGCGTTCCCAGATTTATTCACTTCTGGAAAATTATTTAAACGCAAAATAGCGAGAGAAGTTCTAAGGAAAAAGCGCAGTGTAAGAGCACCTTCAGGTGGCGACAAAATTAGGAAGTAATATATCAAACACGAGAGATAGTGTGTCATCGGGATATCCAAACACCGAGAAGAGAGTTGAAAATATGACGCGCAGCGGAGTATTATTTAGGAAATTCGAAGTGTTTGGATAGCCAATGAAACACTGTCTCGAGTGTTTGATATATCTTCTCAATCGAAACAAAAACTAAGGAGTAAACGGAGAAGTAAGCTCTTCAAAATCTATGTTAATTAAGACCAGGTATCCAAACCTCCTTCACGGTTAAGAATTTCTTTGTTTTAACTTGATGAATTATGAATGATGATAAAAGGTTTCGTAAAACACTTTAGGATAAACACGGGCGATGTTATTCGAACTCGATAATGATAACATGGAGTCATCGAAACGTCGTTCTATTTATTTTATATCGCTCGTGTTTATCCTAAATTATGAATGAGTTTGAGAAATGACAAATGAAATGAAAGCGTGTGGCAGACGGCAGTTTTATTACCTGACTAATCATTATAGTTACACCGTCGAAACAAGAACAACAGCCAAGGCGACTGACCGACCGATCAGATGGGATCGTTCCATATATTCTCATTTACCTTTCGTAAGTGTTGGTTACGAACAATAACGTATTTGGAGAGCAGGGATTTTTCTTTTCCACACAGACGTTTCCTTTCTTCGATTGTTTTCTACCACCTTCAATCTCACATAAACGCAGCCATATAAAATATAAGATAATTTGGTTTTATCAACTGAGTTGATAATGTGAATTAGCCACCGTAAAGAGATTCGAAAGCTGACGTTTCGAGCGCTAGCCCTTCGTCGGAGCGATTCGCTCCGACGAAGGGCTAGCGCTCGAAACGTCAGCTTTCGAATCTCTTTACGGTGGCTAATTCACATTATCAACTCAGTTGATAAAACCAAATTATCCTGTAATACTCCCACCGACGCAGCACCATAGTTTCTTTAGAAACTTACCCCCTCTACTATATAAAATATAAATCGACCTAAAAATCCAGCGCTTATTCGTACCTCATATTGGGATCCACCGCGTTCGGGTATTCTCCTCTTTCGTACTTCCTGCGACGAGCGTCTAGCATAAAGATTACGAAACAAAGAGACTTCAAATGGCTTTACTTACTTTAATTAACTTAACGATCAATCAATCAGTCAATCAATTAATCAATCAATCAATCAATCAGTCCGCCCGTCCATCAGTCAATCCGTCAGCGAGTGAGTGCGCGGTGGCGGTGCGGTCGGTGGCGGTCGGTCGGTCGGTCGGTCGGTAATCAACCAATTAACTAATGTCAAAACGTAGCATGGATTTGTCCTCCATATCCGAGCCAGAGGCTCGTGATTATGCGAAAAGCTTTCATAAATAGACCAGCGGCTTAAAGATAAAGACTCACTTCCGGCTTACCGAGAGCTTCAATGTCTTGGAAAAGTACGTCTAAACGTTTCCTGATGAACATGAATAGTATTCATACTTCAATGATGTTTTTCCCAAGAATAGCAAATCAAATAACAAAACTAGGTTTAATTCTAAAAGAGTCTTTCTGTTTGGTTTGGATTTTTCACTTTTTTTTACTTAATAACATTGTTATTTTATCCTCAACAACTAAAGGCATTAGACAAAACAGTTTTGCAAACTGTGAATGATATAATTCCAGCAGTTAGATAGTATAGTGTTCTTCCGGTTGGTCCGATAGCTTGGTACTGACAGCTCCGTTGTTATGAGTTTCTTAACCTGAAAAAATAACACCTACGCTTCGGAGCGAGGAATGTTCGCTTTTTCGTAAAAGTGCCTTCGCCGGGAATGGCTGAAGCTGTATCCAAACTCGCTGAGCATTTCAAAACATCTCTGTAGAGAAACCAATAGAAATGTGTTAATAATAACAAAACTGGTAGTACCGCTGAGTATTTTTACGAGTTGTGCCGTAATTTGACGAGCCCGTAGGACGAGTCAAAATACAAACAATGAGTAAAAGTTCTCAGCGATACTACACAACAAAACGTCTAATAAGGGATTTGTTATCCAACACGCCAAATTGTGATGTGCGTGCGGGCGAATTTCGCGGATTTATTTACGGGGAATGCGTGACAGAGGTATGCAAAGCGGAACGGAATTGGCTCGGGAAATCAAGGTAACTGATTGGACAACGACAGGAAACCTGTCTAACCGGTCCTCTGGAGTACAAATGCCGCGTGATATTTGTGCTCGTTTTGGGCGTTAGTTGTACTCTACGAAGTGCAGCTGGATAAGAACTGAGATAGGAAACTTTTGACACGCTTCTTTCAAGAAAGCGAACATTGATGAACGTTAACTGAAATTCATTTTAGAACGGCATTCCTCGGCCTCCCACGCAGGTGAGGAACATGTGACAAGCCCTTAGAGAGTCTGTGATTGGATTTGCATTACTGCACTATAGGCCCTAAGCACGATCTGGTCACATGGTACAAAATCACACGTGCTGGTGAGCAAGTTGTACAGTGGGACTTCCAAAGCAATGCACCTGCCTTGCTCACCAGCATGTGTGACTTTGTACCATGTGACCGGGTCCTGCAAAAGGCCTATTAACTAAAAAAAACTCGAGCAACTTCAGTTTTAACACGTTTTCCTGGGTTTCGGGTCAGTTACAGTCTTGATTGGTTCACTGTATTACCATTGGTTTCTGGTTTTATGACGTTCAGCAGGTAACAGTTCTAAAAGAGCATGTTGTTTCCTAAAAAAAACCCGTACGGTGGTCACATCCACACAAAACCAAACCTGATTTGGATCTGGATTTGAATCGTAATATTTCTTTTGTTATGTGTACCGAGGACCTTGAAAAATGTGTTACGTGTCATGATGACCCTCACCACTACTTTGAACTTGTCCATTTGGTCCGCTGCAAGCATTAATATGCTAAGAAGAGCACTGTAGCTAGAAACAAGGTAGAAAAAAACGGTTATTTCCAGTTTCAGTCAAACCAACTTGAAACGCGCTGCAGGAATGCAGAACAAAGAAAGAGACCGTACATAGAGACTGCCAAGTTGAAAAGCTATAACCGCGTTCACATTTCCCATGTTTTGGCCAATCATAGCACGCATTTTATGGGCTCTCTCGTGTAAACCAACAGCACAACCAATCAGAGGCAGCGTTTACTCCAAGATTTATCGTTCAAGTGAATCGAGGAAACCGGAAGAGAGAGAGAAAGGCTGTAAAACAATGAATAGGGAAGGTGGGGATGGTCGGCAAGGTCACTGAATCGTCTCGCAAACAAAATTCACACTTACCTTGGTGCACATCTGTTTTTCTCGAACATATTCAACATTCTCCTGAAAGAGCAATATCCAATCACCTCTTAGTACCAAGATCGAAACATCAATTCTCTCTACTGATCGTTTTCCGGAATGACGTCACAAGTCATACTGTCTGAGCCTTCCCAACCCTGTTTCCGGGGTCCTCTCCAGGACCCTGGAAACGAGGTTGCAGTGTTCTTTTGGGCCCGGATACACGGAGCAATATTGCGCACAATTGCTAACTTGCATCGTGTATCCATCCCTGAAATTGTTGCCCACAATATTATATTGCAGAAGTAGAATTTAAACCTACTTCTGCATCATTGCGGGTATCCACCATCTGCAACATTTCGTGCAATAATGTGACGCAAATTTCAGTGTTCAGCAAATCAAATCTTACGTTTTAATTTAACCGCTGACCCAAATGTCGCCCGTCGTACGTTTCACGTAAATTCAAGTCACGTTTACGGCTCACCAAAAAAGAAAGCGATGGCTTTTTCAGTTGCAGAAGGAAGAAACTACGCTAATTGACTATTACAGAGGTAAGTTATGTTTTTTCCTGGATATTTTCGTTCACTTCTCTTATCAGCTCTTATTTTACTCGCGTGGTGGCAAAGAGTAGCCGTTGTGCGCGGAATATTTGTGGTAGTCGCTCATCAAATATTCCGTGTGATGCCGCACGAAATGTTGCAACAGCGTAGCCACGTCTGGCTAAATATGAGGCGCGTAATATTGCGCGCAATTTTGCACCGTATATCCCACTTAAATCCAGGATTGGATGCAAGTATTGTCTAATTAGTACTTCATATTTGGTAAGGTTATTTGACCTTTCCATTTTACTTCATATTTGACAGAATTTTGTATGGTTTGGTGATTTTTTACCAAGAAGGGCACTTTGACATGGCTATCCTTCAGGAATTTGAATCTCTTTAGCGTTAAAACCTGGACATATCTGGTGAATCCTGGCCTTAACTGTTCAGTTTCGAGCTTGAAATATCAAATACGAGAGACAGTGTTTCGTCGGGATATCCAAACACCGAGAGAGAGTTGAAATACGACGCGCAGCGAGAATTGTGACGAAATTTAAGCTGTTTGGATAGCCGATGACACTCTGTCTCGAGTGTTTGATATATCTTCTCGATCGAAACAAAACCTGTGTGTCACAAAAGTTGTGATTTTCTTTGTTTTAACTTGGTGAACCTATAGTGAATTTGAGAATGTGCTTTTGCGTACTTGTGGAAACAGGCAGCCTTAATAAGGCCAAAAAATGTGGGGCAGGGTGGCATTTTAAAGAGCTAAATAATTATGACAAGGGATAGATATCTCTGAACCTTTGCCATAGCCATCAGGTTTAAAAAAGGTCTTATTACCACAGCTAGTCTTTTATATATGTCTTTGTCTGAATTGTATACCGCCAGGCCAATGAAACAACCACCATACGTATACCACACACGTATTCGGTGATTGTTAAAGGAATAAAAGTTTCTGTCGAGTTATAGAGACTCGAGTGGAACAAATGCTCCCACAGCTTTTGCAAAGTCTCCCCATCATTCCCGAATGTGTTTGAAATTCCTCAGAAAAACGGAAAAATAGCTATTTTATTTGGTCCCTGTAAAAGTTCACCTACCAGGCTTCCAGCAGTTTGCCGTTTAAACAGTACATGGTAATGGCACGAGTGATCACAAAAGGTGTAGGTCTAAAAAAGAAATAAAAAGATTAAGTGTCCCATTAGCAAGTGGAAACAACTTGAAGTGACAGCGATAGCAAGGACTACAATTATTATGGTGCAATACCATTTCCCAATTCAAAAGAGATAACACCCTCCCTTTTCCACTCGAAGATGTTTACATAATGCCATGATGTCAGAAGAGAAACAGTATTTAAGTAACAGTCCATGTAAGAAGGAGGCAACCACTCGGCAAGGAAGGCAGAAAGGTGCTAACTTTTGCACAACATTGCTATTGTTGTAACATACTTTTGACTGGCTCAATCAGCAAAACTTACCAAAACTTCAGGTAGCTGTATATTTATTTACCCTTAATTGATCAACTATTTCCATTTCAACAAAATCTCTTCTGAATCTAAATACCAGAGGCTTTTCGACGCTTTTATTGTCTTTGTTTGCGACTGTTGTGATTGGTTGAAATGTTTACACACAAAGAAAACTACCTTTCAGAATAGAGTTTAAATACATTTTATTTCATAAACCTGCTTTCCATCAGTTGATAAATTCTTGGTCAACCGTTTCAACGTGGGGAAAGCTTATTGCCGCAGAATGGAAAATGGTACAGTTCTTACCTGGATCATTACTTAAAGCAAACTATAGCTATCAACTTCGTTTTTCCGGACAGTTCAGGTTTAAAGCCTTTCTAAAGGAACCAGAATGCTCAAGCAATCCTTAAAGCCAGTTGACAAGTTTCTACTTGTCAATTTTTACACGCCATATTTGATCCCCGCTTTCAAACTGGCGACCATGTCGTAAACAAAACGTCCACGAAGACCATTAGAAAAACAACGATAGCAGCGCCAACAAATAGATACGAGCTCCAGGTTTAATGCCCAATACTGAAAGGGCAAAAGCACGGGACTATATATAATGACAACGAGGTATGTAGACGAGGGAAACCGCCGCAGAGCTATGCCGCAAGGATTAAACTCACCTCAACTTGAAGATCTTCATCCAGTACAAGACGTCAACCATGATATCCAGGTGAACCTTGAGGTCCTAAAATAGTGTGAAAATACAGTTAAAACAAAAGGCTGCATAGCTTCTTTGCAGAAGATTTTTTCGCCAGTAATGTCATCACGCGAAGTGGATTTCAAAAATAAAAAGAGCGCGACCAAATTGACGAGATTATCTACTTAGAGACCAGTGATGACCAAATGTCAATTTTTATGGTACAGTAGTTTGATGATTTTACAAAATGAAAATATTTTTTTGATGGAAAAAGTTGCTGGATGCATGAGAGCTTTACCATGCAGGGGCATATAGAACGCAATGGCCACTTTTGTAAAGTAACACTCTTGGATTTAATATTCAATACTTCCGGCTCAAATTCCTCAAGACAATCAATCGTATTATGCCCTTTCATACTCAGAACTGAAATTTTTGTAGCTTGATTAGAAACTGAATATTACTGAGTCAATGGAGGACACTGAAATGAGGAAACAAATATTGTAAATTAAACAGAAACTTGTCGAAACTGGCAACTGGTGGAAGGCTGATTCCCCTACAGAACATAGTTTTACTCCAAGGAGAGTGCCGTTTCATGACGAGAACCCTGCACGGTAATGCGAGTTAGCACTCGAGCCTGGACCGCTAGTTGAAAACGAGTTGAACGCGCAAACCATTGCGCAAGCGTGCTTCCCACTGGCTCCAAAATTCAGAGTCGCTTAAATGTTGTTGGCCCAGAGTATGATTTTTGGACTGATCGGAGCACATGTCGAACAGAGATGGTTTTACAAGTGAATATATAAAGATCATATACTGGATTTATTTGATAGAAGACATGATTGATCATATAACTGCGATGATCAATCATGTCTTCATATAAATGGTTTCCCTCAAACAAGAAGGAAATGATCGTGACGCTTGAAAATTGAAAAGGAGCCTTTAGGATGAACGTATGACTATTTCAGGGTTTATGTTGGTCACACAAAGAAGCAACTAACCTCAGGTTTTTCAGTTACACTAAGGGCTCTGAACAAGGCTGTGGCTACATTCCTTGTTATTGTCACCTGATTCAAGCGCATATCTAACAAGTAGGCAACAACAAAAGAATACCATGAATTTCCGATACTAGAATCCCCCCCCCTTTCCCTGGAGAGCCCTCCTCCTCACTTGAAAATAGCCTGTGTCACACTGTGAAGACGATCAGGGGTGAGGTGTGATAATATCACAGGACGTCTTCACAGTGAAGACGTTCTGTGATAATATCACACCTAAAATACAAGTTCACTTTGCTAAAGAGGCCAGTGAGACAAAGCGCTCCTCTTGAGCTTGTTGGGCATTTTATCTCAGAGCAATATTTTTAGAAACTTTTGAAGTTAGTTACACAACTATCTTGCTTACATTTGCTACGATTTTTTCGTGAACAAAAAACAAAAATAATGCCTCTGATACTTAGCTCTTATTAACCGAGCAGGAGGTCTGTATGGGAGAATCTTGACCGAGGTCGTAAGTACAGACCGAACGCAGTGAGGTCTGTACACCCGACCGAGGTCAAGATTCTCCCGTACAGACCGACTTAGCTCGGTTAATAAGATGTTTATTATATGGCAAAGGCGAGAACAATTGAATTCGTTTAGTGTAACCGGTATGTACTAACTGGCATTTTGCTTGCGAGGGGCGATCAGCCGAATTTCATTCTTCCAAAGTTTTCTCGTTCTCTTTACTTTGTTTTCTCATCAGCTTTTTACACTTACAGATATAAATATTGTTAGATGAAAACAGTCAAAGATTTTGCATTTTAGTTCGCGACTTTTTCACTTCAAATCATAACCAGACCAGATGCCGGTCTAGATGGGAAAATCTAGCCCGCGGTCAATATCCATTTCAGCCAATCAAATTCGTGAATTTGGTAGTTCCCAGTCCTTGTGGGACAGAGCCATATAATAATGAAGAATACAGTATGAAGTTTTAGTAGATATCCAACAACTTACCGTCGTAGAGTTTTGGAACTATTCCTGGAGTTTTGGTTCGACTGACCAGATTGAACAATGAAGAGTAAACATGGTCTCTGGGCCTAAGTTTCTAAATGGCACAGAATCGTGTTATTAAACTGGAGCATGAGATACATTAAGTTATTGAAAACATGAAAAGAATGACTCTACAAATAGCAGTGTGATTTTCTGCTTGTAGTTAGCAAGAGATGAGTTACGTTGTTGTAGATTGTGGTATTGAGTGGTTGCTTCATAATACCATGCACAATATTGATAATACTCTTTTGAGCATAAAAACCCAAATTTAACCTTGTGACTCGAGGAAAAACTTAGCTCCACACACAGACGCATCTTATCTCAGTAAAATTATGTGATACTCTCCAAATCAGCTTCTTTTTAACAAAATAGAACACAAGTGTGTTGCTTAAACTATAAGTAAACGAGACACATTAGCAACAATGTCAGATTGCTAAAACATACCTCCGGCACAAGTTCTTTGTAATAGTCAAACAACAAGGGGAGATGGAGTTCAGCTCCCGCCAGGGTCATAAGAAATGCTGAGCTGCAATAAACAACAGTCATTAAATATTGTAATGATTCAATTCAGCACCCTCCTTCCAACTAGCATTCTCTTTCTAAAAAGCGCCCCTCTTTGAGACCTTGTTTTATAAACGCCATTGATCCAATAAACACCCCTTCAGACATTACATATATTATACTTACTAAAAAGGAGAATGCTTTCTTCCAAGGAAAGCTGTGTTGTTGTCTCTCTTTAACAAGTTGTATATGCGTATCGCTACGTTTGCATCCACACAAACAAAGGCCTTCGGAGAGAACAATGTAATTCAGTTACCGTGGTTTCTGTTTGACTAACAAACTAAGGTATGCACTTCTCGTTCATGTCACCCAAATGAGAAAGATCGCTCAATTAAAACCAATCAAACGATCAATTAATCAATTAATCGCTATCGCTATCGCTAAAAGAAAATGAAAGGCTGTTCCACAACATAGCACTCCCATAGGAAAATAAATTATCTTTAAATAATTGGCGCGGGGCTGCGGGAGAGGCAGTTTATTCTCAGAATTCCTCAGTTAATGCGAAGTAATAACATTTCGAGATACGAATCGAGGTTGTAGATATTCAGGAGTCAATGCATGTAAAGTTTTGATCATCACAACGGAGGTGGCTACTAGCCATTGACGACTAAGTTTTCGCCAGCCAAGCGCCTGGAACAACTTATCAATATCGTCTTGCTTGCATACAATAAAATACAATCAGTTGGTAGGTCGGTCAGTCAGTTATTTTTGAATTTCTGTAGACTTTTGTTATCCCAAGGGAATATGTTTGGTTTGACACCTTCGCAGTGTTACATAAATTAGGCGTGAAAAACCAGTTTCTCCATATTGAAAGTGACGTTCTAATGATACATTATGTTTTAAGTTGTGTGAGTTGTACATAAAACCACAGACAATTTGCGAGACAAAGACTTACCGCACTCATGGCTGAGTGAAAGAAGAAGGCTGAAAAAGCAAGGGAAATTGATTCAAGTTAGTTTATTTGGAAAGCATACAATATTTTAGACACGACCTGTTGACAGCAGCACGATTTTTTGCTTATACATGCAGGCTATTTACAGGAAATGAATGACCTTTTCTAATACTACTATTTTTGATCCTATTAGTTTGGTAATGTTGTTCTAATCTTGCATAAGGTTATCACTATTACATTCTGAAAAAAAAAACCCAAAGTGACTAAATGAATAGTCATAAAAAATTACAATTTCCTCGATTGTGATTCATTAAGATTCTTTAGGTCTTATTAAGGAGAATTTTTTTATGACACTTAAATAAAGGTTTCATCATCTTCATCATCATCATCATCATCATCATCATCATCATCATCATAAAAAAAGTGGGTAAAAAAGTGCGAACTAATACGGGAAAACAAACAATCGGATATGCTGCATGTATTATCTGGGACAAAATTCCCTGAAATCTTAAAGAACTTAGCATATACCAGTTCTCAAAACAACATTTCCTGTCAGAACAGCATAATTAAACACAACTTAAGCATCATCTTATTTTCCAGTAATTCACTTGCCAAGTTGTTATCAGACAGTTTGTTATGGGACAATTTGCTATTGGACAGTTTGTTATCGGATAGTTAAATACAGTGGAAACCAGATATAACGATATGCCAAGGGAACATTGGAATTAGATCGTTATATCGAGGTATCGTTATATCGAGACTCCCGATATAACGATATTACCGTAAAATAACCGAAAATATCGTTATATCGCAGTAAAATTAACAAGTACTTTTTTACTACATATTGTTAAATTAAACTTGTAATGAGTGTCAAATGACTCACAAATGTAGCGTTTTAAGCACGCAGCAATGTCCTTAAACAATTTGCAAAGCATTAGACATTATCAAGGTTACACAACAAAGTCTGGTATGAATCGTAAAAGGGAAACAATCCTCACGATACTCATGCTGTTGCCATAAAAGGAATGGAGGGCAAAAGAAAGCGCAAGCAAGTCATCGTCGGCCACGTGCCACTGACACTGTCACGAATCTTTCATTTATTTTTGAAACATGGAGGGCAGATTTCCGTTCGAGTTACAGGAAAACGCAGGAACAAAGGCATAGGCCTTGAAATCCCGGCGACGTATACGTTTTGTCACAAGAAGGAGTCAAAAAATACTAAAACTGAAAGAAGGATAAAGGAGAAAAAAGAGGCATCGTAAACTGAAAGCTTTTGACAGAAAAGTTACAGATTACTGTACTCGACTACTGTAATGTTATTGTATTTAAAAATGCAATGTTTTGTTTAAATTGTATCTGTGTACTGATACTGTAATATCGTTATATCGGGGAAGATTTTACGCTGGGTGCGCTAAAAACTCATCGTTACATCGGGAATATCGTTATATCGAAGATCGTTATATCAGGGTTCTGTCCCATACATTTTACTGTAACTTTTGCCGGGACATAGCGTATTTATCGTTATACCGGGGATATCGTTATATCGAGGATCGTTGTATCGGGGTTCCACTGTATGCCAATCTCATTCAAAGTTGTAGTTTAAATCAATCAATCACATTCAAAGTTGTAGTTAAAATCAACCAATCACAACCTTGGTCTCAATCACCTACAATTTACACTTCCTTGTCATAACTTAGCTATTCTTCTTTTCTTGGAAATTGTAATTTTTAAGAGTAATTGGTAATAAGACTTCGCGTCGTCCAATTTGGCCTGTAATCATACTCGTGATAAACAAATCAGACTCCTGCTGCGCGGTTGTCTGATTTTGTTATCACTCGTATAATTGCAGATCGAATTGGACTCCATTCAGTCCTATTACCATTACATAGAGATAAAAAAGAGAAGACTACTGATTATCAGAGACCGCATTGAGCACTCTATAATATTTTGGCACACAAACACTTAGTTATCTGGGGAGTACCCTTAGGTTGAATTGCACTCACTATCATGTGGGTCAGATAAAGGTGGCAGCTTGGGTAATGATTCCAGGTGTGTGATGACCATATCAAGAAATGATGGGTTGCCAATTGCCTTCGCCTTTTGTTCTGTAAGGACAAGCAAGCATAAGATTAATGCTGCATTCTAGTTTGTTGTTTACTGACTAGATGACTGACTTGCTGTCTGTCTCTCTGTTATTCAGTTGCCTGGTCAATTGATCGATCTATCGGTTATCGGTCAAGCAGTCTCCATCTGCCTGTCCATTTGTCCCTCCCTGCCTCCTTCTTCCTGGGTGTGGTCCAAACATGCTTATGGGATTTCCAAGGTTCTTTCTCGGGTTTGGTTCACTCAAAAGGTTGAGGCCGTTCATATAGCGCTCTTATTAAATCATATCTCGATTTCTGCTGTCCTGTCTCAACAACGAGTTATCTAACAAATTCCAAAGATTACAAAATTGCGCTATAAGGGTTGTTATTACCATTCTAATGCAACTGCCTTCCACAGTAAACTAAGATGAGATAATCACTTTTTAAGAAGGAGAAAACAAAACTTGAAATTAATATTTAATACTATGGATCACCAGACTCTGAAGTACTAAAAGACCTTTTTAAACCCTTCAGAATGGAGCATAAACTTAGAAATATGGGCTAAAATAAGCTTTGCACAAGCCTGGTAGCTATGTTACGACACATAGTTTCTGCTACATTGGTGCACATTTGCAGTCCATTGGTGGATCACCGAGTCGGTGGGTCGGTGGGTTGGT
>JAHPZR010017332.1:42500-70000 GCA_019787425.1 Platygyra sinensis
AAAGAGAGCAAGAGAAGTATTTTTTTTAGGCTGAAAACTGCAGTAAAATATGGTGCAGTAAAACTTCGGGCAGGCACAGGGGTTTCAAGATTCAAGATTTCCTCTTTAAAAGGTTTTTTCTTTAGAAGTCAACAATTGACATATAAAATTGTTTATACATGTATACCGGTAGTTGTAATTTCATCTGAAGAGGGTACAACTAAAAATATGAAACACCTAAGTGCTCCATAGCGGTTGGAAATTTTGATAAAGAAATTCTTGTCGTTTTCAGTTTTGAGGCATGCCGCTAAGGGAAAAATTAGTGGTGAACAATAAAGACAATTATGTCTCGGAACTATTTTTCTGATAGTTGCCCCTTGGAAATTTAATGTTCTTAAAACTAGCATTTTTTTTTTTTTAAGAACATCAAATTTCCGCGGGGTAACTATCAGCCAATAGTTCCTCAACAGAAACACTCTATTGTTTAAATATTAACATTAGCAGCCTCCCTATTTTAATTTTTTTTGTACTTGAATGTTCTTTTAGTGTCCACAATAGGCCTTTTGCAACAGTTGGTCACGTGACGTGCTTTTCAAGAACACACTGATTAATCATTGGTAATGCATAATGTTATCAGAAATAGAAAGAACAGTTCCAAATAAGCTTACATGCAAATTTTCAGGTTTATATCTTTTAAGGGGGAATTTTTATGGACGTTAAAAATTAGAAGGATTTGTATGAGAAGAAGTCGCTTTGCCCTCCAGTCACGCTCCAGTGGTTTTCCATACAAATCCTTGTAATTTTGCAAGTTTTCAAGCTGCCATAAAATCTTTGCCTTTCGGTGTAAGGGCCTAGAAATTTCCATTTTTCCTAATATTTTACCCCTCTTTCTATCTCCAATGGTTATATGCCGTCAGCTTCTTTTGGTAGTGATTAATAACAGAAAAGGTTTCTGGAGGGCAAAGCTTCCTCGCTTCCATACAAAACCTTCTAATTTTTGCAATATTCAAATCGTCATTAAATCTCAACGTTATACGGCATTGGTCTGAAAATTGATGTCCTGGTTATTTAAAACAAGCTCTTTCCAGCTCTGAAATTCATTTTGCTGTAGCTAAAAGTTTAGAAATTATCGGTCACGTGACCAACTGTTGCAAAAGGCCTATTAGCTAACATCTGGCTAAATACTCTGATACCTAAATAAAGTTCATACATTCATCAATATCACTGCAAAAAATGTTTTTTTTTTCTCATCATCATTTCATTAAAAAACATATCTTCAGTACCTTAACTAATCCAAGAACCATAGCCTCATAAGTGCTGCCATCTTTGATTGTCATGCTTTCAAACATTTTCTCAGCATAGTTGCCTTTCCTGTTATATAAAGACATTTCATGGTAAACTCATAGTCATCACCTGTCTTTTCCATGGAATGGAACTCTAGAGCCTTTTATCTCTGATTTAAGCAGCTACCATCTTAGCACACTTGGAAAATGTGTCTCAGTGAGTGAGTCACAGACTCTATATGTACACCTCTGATGCAGGCATAAATATGTAGAAATATAAAGACTACAGGTATGTGGAGGATTTAAGAATGTTCTCCTATATGAAGGAAAAATTTGGTCACATACAAAAGCGTGACAGGTAATATTGAAGGGGAACATGAAGGGAAACAGCTAGAAGGGTGGTGAACACCAATACACTTGTCATCACTCACTAATATCAACCAGTTTCAAAGAAAAAAAACCTACAATGTAAGGTAAGGTTGAACCTTCATAGACATTAAATTTTACTCCTTGGCTAATTTTGGGCATATATAGAGGTCATTAAATCTCAACGTTGCAGGATTAAGTGACCAAGTCTTTGAGTAATGAAATTGCTGTTTCTGACATAAGTTTAACATGTTCAGCTGCTTGTTTCTACAAAATGCTTAGTTTACAAAGTATTAATTAATACAATTAGACTAATGTCCAAATTTTATGTAATTCACTCACTTCCACTGATTTCCCGCAGGATTGTAATCATTGTCTTCATTTGTTTCCTCGTCATCATACTATAAGTTAAATTATTTATTAATTAGATACAATCTGATAAAGCACACTGTATCTTGGCAAGTAAATATCTCAGTATATAAATTATATAAGACCATAGATGAATTTTTAATTATAATTTGTAAGCAATAGTTATTATTGGTTAATCATTTCATGTGGAAAATAAATAAATTAAAATTTTATACCTATTAAGTTCAACAATCATATCAATCCCAGTCTAGAGTGTGCCCATTGTACAAAGCATTTTTATTGTGATGAAAGATGTCACATTTATTTACCCCTTCATCTACTGAGTCTGAATCTGAATTGGAGTCTCCATCATCAGCATCAGGATTTTCTTCTTTTGTCTCAATAGTTAAGAAACTCGATCCTGTCTGTAAACAAAAAGTACAATGTATAGTAAACCATGTTTCAATAGACACCTAGAAAGCAGACAGAGCTCTAAAGTAAACACTTATTTTCAACAGATACTTCAGGCATTATGCGAACATCTTTCTAAAGTAGACAACTCAGGCTACATTAAGTGATCACCTCTCTTATCAAGACACCTCAGCAATGGTGGGGCCTGGCAGGGCCTCAATGGTCCCCAGCCATAGTTTTGGGCAAAAAAGAAATCACAGAGGGTAGAAATGCTATCAGGGAAAGCACCAACTGGTCTACCTGCCTAAAGTAGACACCTCCTGACTACAGTTAATAAGTCGACTCCTTTCTAAAGTATACTTGTCTATTAAAGGGGAACCTCTAAGTCGGAGAGCACTCTAAAGCAGAACTCCACAAGTGGACAACTTTATACCACTCAGTCACTCATCAGGTGACTAATTTTGAAACAATGTAGCAGTAACATTTTGACAAGAAAATGACCATGCACCAATATTGTGCGATGCTTGAAATTATAGCAAGCACTGATTTGAACTGTGTAACACAAGGAGCTAAAGAATACATAAAATCTATAAATTGTGTAACCCCCTTAGTACCTCAGCAGGTTCCAAAGCTTCTTCTACAGATATATTTCCCAGGTGCTGAGCAGCAAGATCAAGTAACTCATTTTGTGTTTCCAGTGAGACTTCCACTCCTGAAAAGCAAACATGTATGTCATGTACTTTACACAGTTGCGGTTTTGTTTTTTTTGAGTCAGCAACTAGTGCATGGACAATTTGAACTCTGTGCTCTTAGTTAATATTATTTTGTTACAGGAACTGATGCTAATAAGGTTGACAATGAAACTGGGTGTTACACTGTGGGCATAAAAATTTCTAACCTAAAAGTTTAACTGGTCATGCAAAATTTTACCTTTAGTTTTCATGTGGCTAAATGTAATTTAGGCTAAGTTAAAATCAAGCCAATGCTGGTCAGCAGTGATCAGGGAATCATGCGCCTTGAGGTGACATACGGGGTTTCTCGAATCGCACATGTTGTTCATTTCTGCAGAGTGAGGTGCAGCTTGTTTCAGGCAGCAAATTGTTCAGTCGTTCCGCTTTTTCTGTCTCTCTGTCGTCCTCGCCATTATGACAACCAGGCAAACCAACAATGGCCTAGCAGCAGCTCTTTCTTCCATTGAAGTTTCCTCAGCTCCCGTCTCAAGTACAGCCACATGCGGTACATCATCCTTCGCATCTCCGCAGCCCGGTGAGCCTGTTGTTGTTTCCTCACCACTGGTTAGTGCTGCGGCCTCGGCAAATCCACTAACAATGGCCTCCACCGTTGATTTTTTCCCCATTCTTGAGTCCCTCATTAATCAGGCTGTTCGGGCGGCTGTTCAGGCTTCGTAAAGGCAACCAGAACCAGCAATTGCAGGTCCTGCCTCATGTTCTGGCCCCAGTTCATCATCTGCATCGTTGGGCAGCTTAGCTTCCACGTTTCTCGCTGCTGGGACAGGCTTTCAGCCTTCCATTTCAAGCTCCTTGGCTACAGGTAGGCCCATTCCTCTTGTTGTGCCTACTTTTGTGTCTACTCTTAATGCAACAGTCCCGGTGATCATTTTGTCTTCAGGACATGGTTTAAGTGGCGTTTACCTCCATCCTTTGTCAACTTGTTAGCGGACCAGCCATTCGTTGTGGGCCCAGGCTTTTCTCCCGTTCCTGCCAAGCTTGTTTAGCAAATCCGTAGTGGAAAATTCGTCGATTTGTCAGAACTTTTAGCAGTGAACTTGGTCAGCTCCAAGACTGAGCCTCAATTGATGCTCGATGGGCGTTAAGTTTTATCTGCTCCACTGAAGAAACCTCGTCAGCATATTGAGGATATCACCACTTGGAGGAAGCCTTCACAGCGTTCTCGCTTATCCTAACGTTGTTTTTCCCCCATCATTGGGAAGATTTAACTTTATACAAGTTATTAATCTTGTGGATTTATCGCCAGTTTAGTGGACGGGTTTGGCTTGGTCAACTGTCTACATTTGCAGTGGTTTCTTTGAGGAATCAAACAGACCTAAGGTTTCCCTGATGTTCAGCGCCTTCCAATTATGGATGACATTTTGATGATCAACTTTGGGTCTTTTTATCCATCTTTGACCACTGCATGTTTTGGGCTGCGTGCAACCTAGCCTATTTTAGCTTCCTGAGATCTGCGGAATTTACTCTTCCTAATTTGGCTAGATTCTCCCCTGCACTCCACTTAAGAATCCGTGACATTTCAGTAGACTCTGACACCAATCCTTCCTGCTTGAGAGTGAGGATTAAAGCCTCCAAGACTGACCCCTTTCGGAAAGGCTGCTTTGTCCACATTGGCAGGGGACGCTTCTCTCTGCGCACCCTCCAAGCTGTTTTGGCCTACTTGGCAGTGAGGGGAAACTCAGGTAGCCCTCTCTTTCTTTTTCAGTATGGTTGGCCTCTATCCCATGCTGTCTTCACTACTCGTATCAGAGAAATCCTGGCTGGAGCGGGTGTTTCGGACAATTTCTCAAGTCACAGTTTTCACCTTGGTGCGGCCACTGTTGCAGCTCGTAGGGGCATCCCTGATCACCTTATTCAGGCCTTGGGCCATTGGTCTAGTTCTGCCTACTTGTTGTACATTCGCACTCTATCTGAGACCTTGGCTTCACTCTCTTCTCATCTCATCCCTGGCTTGGTTGGCTCGTGATGCTGGTATACATGAGAAGTACTCTTATTGCCCTTTAGACCAGAGGCAACTTACAAGGCTTCCTGGTGGTTATTTTGCTGTTCCTCTAGCTGCTTTTTGCTTGTGCAACTTGTGGATTGTGCATCTTTGCTCTAGAATTGCCAGGAAATCATGCAGATTGGTCTTCCTCAGATTCTCTGGGTCGTTAACAGTTTGGTTGTGCCTACCTGGTAGTGCCAGGCCTTGGCTCCTTTAATCAATCAGGAAGTCCACTTGGCAATTCCCTGGCTCAGTTCCTACATCAGGCGGAAGCTTCACCATGCCTTGTGGCCAGAAGAGCGGCTGCGGACCTTGCTTTTGGTGCCTCCTTTTCATCCTGCTTTTTGTTAGCGGACTCTTCAGTCTCATTTCATGATCAGCGTTGCTGTACTCAGGGTGTCTGATTTCTTGTATTGCGCTGGGGGCAGGTGCTTGGGTGATTTTGGGTGGTGACGCAGGTTCCACGTCATCTCTGTTCATGGCCCCTTTGCCTTCTAAGCACCCTTGGGTGGTTGCTGTGGATGCCTGTGTGCCCTGCTCAGGTCTTGTGGCTCAAGACTCGTCGGTCGCCCTGGAATCACTGTTCACTTAACTTACATTTATACATTTCCTTACACATGATTTGTGAATTAACGACTTTTGCAGGAATAATAATTAGTACTGACCTGACATTGTATCTACTGGTTATATAGATGAGTAACTAAATTAAAACTGATAAGAAGTGAAATAATTACAATATTATCATTATCAGAGAAAATTCCAACCTTGTTCTTTGAGTCTCTCATAGGCCTGTATAGCACTCTTGGCATTTCGTGTCTTAATAAAAACTACAGGAAAAACATTTAATGTTGTTATTGTGGAAACACATGGTAACTTTTAAAGTAAGTTAACTTTAACTGCAGTCTCCAGAATTCTGTTCTGAAAATGTGGTCATCACAATTTTCAGAGAGAGCCTAATAGTCTCCTGTTATGTCAGCCAGCCAACTCACTTTTCAATTGCTCTTCAGTTTGAACATCTGCAATGTCAATAGTAACATCTTCTATTTCCCACATCTGTCAAAAGAAAATGAGGCAAATGAGAAACACCAGCTTAAAGCTGATTTCCAGTCCGTACTGCGCACTCTCAAGAGTTTGTTCATGTTTTTTGCTTTGCTTCATGTAAAACATCGCAAAATGTAAACATTTCGCAACTACTTACATGAAGTAAATTCAAAGTTTAAAGACAACCACCACTGTGGATACGAAGTGGTCGAAGCTTAAAGTTCCCCTTATCATCAAAATTTTTATTTTCTTATCTGCTTCTATATATCACCCAACGAACTTCTGCAAAAGAAAAAGGGGATTTGGATAAAATGCAATCTTTTTTAGAAGTTTTAAAAACGTTCAAATTTGCCGCCATTTTGGTCCACCATTCGCACCAGTCTTCCCCTGGTTTGGAATGAGTTGTGACGTAGATTAAGGAACACATGACTTCAGGCTGACTTATTTTGCTTGTTTTACCTCTGTAAATTAAACTTAGTAGTTCATACCAAATGCTGGAAAGGAGCATTTTGCATAGACTGTGAAGCTAAATTTACAGGGGTAAAACAAGCGAGATAAGTCAAGCCTGAAGTCACGTGTTCCTTAATCTACGTCACAAATCTGAGCACGTTGATGATGTGATCAGCGGCACAGGTAGACCTTAATAAAATAGGATTTTCAGGTTTTTAAAACTTCATAGAAAAATTTTTTCGCCAAAGTTCATTGCATGGAATATAGGATCAGATGGGAAAATAAAAATTTTGACGATATGGGCACTTTAACACTTCGTTCTTTCTTATATCACTTCATGAAACAACTTCACAGCTGTAAAAATCAATGAAGCTGTTCTCAAAGATAAGGTATGTGGTCTATTCGCATTCCATCAAGTGAGCCGTTTATAATGTTTATAAACATTAGGGTTTTGAGACTGTGCAGTATGGACTAGAAATCATCTTTAATAACATGTGTTGTGGTTTAAAATTGTGTTTACTTGTTAAGAGTACCGGTAGTTTGAATTTACTTCTGGCACGTAAACATGCCAGGATTTTTCAAGGGAGAGGGGGGGAGGAGGTGTCATGTCATTTGTTATGTGTTGTTTGCTTAAAAAAGGCTTACAAAAAGGGGAATGGGCACAGGCACCCAGGATTGTCAGTAGGTTTTTGAATAAGAGGTTCCATCCAAAAAGTAGGTGGCTATTTCCATTTTATTTCTCCAATATCATGCTCAGAACTAACCTACTAACATTCGGAGTAACCGGTGCAGTATTCAAAATAGCCAGTGAAATGTGCCGGTAGCCGGCTTATTTTGACAACCCTGGGCACCCCAGGAATCCCCCAGCTATGCCCCTGTATACATTACAAGTATGTCTAGAACAGAAGGGGCATTCCTTGACAAGTGTACATTGTAAAACACTTTTGAATGGTTGATAGCTAAAACAGAAAAAAATTAAAAATTAACATGTATTGACAGTGAACTTACAGGGTTTGGTTTCCTGAGTGGAAAAATCTCGGGACACTTTGAAATCACATATTTAGCAGCTTCTTGCCCTGATTTCTTGGCTAGTAAACATTCTGTCTGTGTACAACCAAGAAATTAAAATTAGCATACAACAATTTTATTTCATGTGAGTTTGCAAGTAATTACATAAAATATTTATTTATAGCCAAATATTATATATAGCCAAAATGTACGAAAAAGACATACTATTGTACATGAAATATTTTTGCGGTTATAAATACAACTAATAGGCAATTAAAAATATAAATAAAAGTACAAGAAATGCAATTTCATGTTCTTTGCAAATGTAAGCAAATAATAGCTGTTATTGCTGTTGAGTCTAAGGTCAAATATTTTGTTTAAAAAGTCACACAGAAGGGGGTGAAACTTCAATAACAGCTATTTATAATAAATATTAAACAAGTGTATATTGGCTTATGCAAGACAGCAATCAGCAAGACAATTATATTATCATGACACTTTACCATCCAAAAACATTAATAAACATTAAATACTTCAAAATATCCATAATAGATAATATACAGACACAAGTTTATTAAAACAAGAAGGCATGGTGGCCACATGGTTGGACTGCTTGTCTTTGGATTGAACAGTAGGGTTTGAGCCCTGGCCTGAGACATTGTGTTGTGTTCTTTGAGATGCTAAATTTAGGGTGCAACTTATTTGCAAGGGCAGCTTATCTGCCAGTGTTAACTACACATTATGTATGATATGTAAGTCTACGTACAACAAACCTGTTTGAATTTTGCTTTAGGCAGCAAGAAGGTATCTTCAAAAAACTCAGGATTTGGCAAGGAAGGATTCTGTTTAAAAAGGAAACTGTTTTAATATTATTAATTTTTATAGATAACAATTGTATGATAAGTTTAAATTTATGTAGAGCTTCTAACTGAGTTTTGTAAAACCAAAACCAACATAATCACACTGGGAAACCTCAAAAGACTCAGACAATCCCGTGAACCAAAACTCACAGCAAATGTATGTAGCTGACTCAGGGTATGGAAAAAATAATGGCTACGTTGGAGTTAATTTTAGGTCCCAGTTTTTTTTTCTAACTAGGTGATTTTATTTTTAACTAGTTAGTTTCCCACTTTTTTTTTTAGGGGGGGGGGGGGGGGGTGTTTCTCAAAAAGAATAACACGCTCGCCACCAGCCCTAACCCTATCCCTAACCCTATTGACCCTCCCCAACCCTAACTATATCCCTAGACCTAACCCTCCAGTTTTTTATTATTTTGCACTCACCTGGATTCGAACTCCAGACCTATGACTTAAAAGTCCATCTTCATCTCCACTACACCACACAAGCAATCATTGCAAATTTGCTCATATTTGTTGGTCTGATAAGTTATTGGTCCCAGACTCACCCTTCCCCTTGGACACAAATTAACCCAGTTTTAAAAATATGAACTTGCTAAAAATAAAATCACCTAGTTAGAAAAAACTAACTAGTTAAATTATAAAATTGACTGAGACCAAAAACTGCAACAGGTACAAGTGAGTTTTGACAGACTTTGGTTTTACTTTTGATTAGATGAACAACTGGCACAAATACTGGAATTTATAATAAGTTCCCAGTTGTGTAGCGTAGTAATGCAGAACCAATTCCTTTTCGATACTCAAGTGAAAACCATAATGCTGCTGACCACGTAGGTAAGACTAGTGCTCCATGTTGTTTACTCAGAAAAGTTGCATTACCGGTAACCTGCATTATATACAGTTTAGTATAAGCATAATCACACTCCAAAATTCAGAAGATAATCAGAATTATTGTTAAAACTTTGTGATTTTAAATGATCTCAAGCTATGCACTCAGCAAATTATATGAATTCTGCTTTCTCTGGGACCAAGAAAACTATCCATAATGTTGATATGCCTGTATTATGGATGTGTCTGTGCAGAGAGCTTTGACTGTACGGATAAGTATCTTGGGACAGGGATAATCCACTATTTCAAATAATATTTATTTTTTATTTATTTTTTTAACAGCTTTATTGGGTACACCACATAAATACATAACATAAATAAAAAAGGCAAGACCCAAAAGGGGCAGGTGCAACAGGACAAAGTCCCATGTGAGGCAACACCCCTGGATTAAGACCTATGAAATTAAAAAAAAAGCATGCACAAGCATTCATAAGAAGAAAGAAATATATACATGTATCAAGAGTGGCATGAGCATGTTTAAACTAGCGTCCACGTGCAGGGGTAATTGAGATCATACACATGTACACTTGAAAGGTGAGTGCTCATTAGTTTGCGGACAAAAAGTTGTAAAGCACTAGGCGAGCAAAAGCTCGAGTAGGGGGTGCTAGCTTACAAACATAGTTCCAGAGATACTCACAGGCTGTACTGTTGATGCCAAGGTTCTCAACAGAGCCAAAGGATCTCTACAACAAGACATATTTTCTCATTTCAATATTATTGAACTAAACCTTATTCAGTAGACAGATGGTAGTAATCTGCAAAATGGGGTGAGATATCAAAGAAACAACTTCACTAACGCTGATATTCAGTCATATAGTTTTTAGGAGGCTTATTTTATTCTATATTGGATGTAAATAATCTCTTGCACATAAGTGCTTGACCATGTTCTTAACTATCATGGTTTCTACCATATCAACCTGCTGGGAGCACTGCTTCTCCTCTTGGATGGGATAGAACTCCTTTGAAAGCTTAGCCCCCACCAGGGGGTTTCATTAGCATTTTTAGCAGGAAGGCAACTTGTTCTCACAGGCGACCAAAACATTTTGAACCCAACTTCTTTATAAGAAAACGTTTTTGAGGTCACAGACTGTCAATTTGCCACCAAGGTCACTCCAGAATTCAGGGGTGGAGAGAGGCACTGAAATAGTGATGTGTTTAGAGTCACACCCTGGACTGTAAAATTTTGAAACAAAATCACTGACTTTTATCCTTTGATTTATAACTTTATGTCAGTACCCTCCCTGCATCACTAATGCTATATGCTGTTACCTAGAAACTTACATGTACCTTTTTGTTGGAGACGTAAATAATGATTGAACATCCCCTGCAAATTAATAAGAATACAGATGAACATTTTAAACAAAAATATTCAAGTGCTCTAATTCACAAAAAAATGACTTACTTTCATCATCAACTTCTTCAGATGATGATATAGAAGATGCAGTGCACAATGATCTGAAAGGGTAAAATAAAATACAAAATAATTTCTTTGGGATGATCTGGACCAGGATCGATGTTCCCAAGATCATTTGGGTCATGGTAAACCCAGGGTGGGGGAACTCCCAGAAAAATTGGGTAGGGGTGTGTGGCTCGCTTCCCAAAACCCTTACACTATAGATGACTAAAATCTGGAATTTTCCCTACCCTATTTATGACCTGACCAAAAATTTGATACCCTATTTATGACCTACGCAGTTAATGTAAACATAATTTTTGTAGGGCTTTTGTTGCTGGTCTTATCTAGCCTGTGTGCAAACATTAAATGGGGGAGGGGAAGGCAAAGCATGGATGGAAGGAGGGGGACATGACAAAGAAGTAGCTTCTTCTAAAAAAATGAATTCAAGACTAGAACGCAAAAATCGATACCCTATTTATGACCAAAATGGCAGCAAAATGGCCAAAATTGATACCCTAATTATAATTATGACTAAAATGGCTGAAAAACCCTACCCTTTGGGGCCACACATACCTATATAGTCTATATAAGGGAGTAACCCCCTGGGATGGTACATCAGAGGAACAGTGAATCATTGACCAGAGTTGATTCATTCATACTAGTTAATTATCAACTATGATTCATTGGCTGCTTTGATGCACCATGACCACAATGATCTTGGATTAAATACCGTATTGAAATTGATTAGAACCATCTCGAGGCATTGAGCGGCAAATACCACCCAAACCATACCCAATCTTTATGTGACACTCAGTTCAATGACTTATAATAATGAAAGAATCCATCACTGTCACGTATGCATCTTGGTCTTGAAAGCGAAAATATAGAGAGCACAACTCCCGCATGTACGATCGCTTCTTAAGTTAAATCTTCACGATAGTTCTTTCTGGGTGAGTTAAATATCTTTGTACCTCAGTGATCGTTGCCAAGATATACGAAGATGTTGAAGTTTTCTTGCACATCGACCACACATGGCCGCCATTTTGAACCTTGAGAGTCCGCGACACACGGCCGCTGGCTAGTCATCAGTTCCCTCTCCCCTGTTCCTGTTCCTCCTCTGCACGCTGTGACATTTTCAGCTTGGGTTTCGGTTTAATTTATATACTTACGTAATGTTAAGACTTGTTTCAAATTTTCAGTGAAATATTTAAGATGGAGGTTTGTGTAGACTCCGTTCAGTCTGCACTGAATGCTGAAAGGGGCGGTGAGTGTCTTCATTTTCAGCGTTTGTCTGAATTTAATTTCGCGGATAGTAGCGGGCGCAAGGAAGTTAGCTCTTGCTGCATGCTGCATGCTGTGCCTGAACGCATTTTCAGTGAATGAATGCTATATTTCAGTTTCACTATTGTGACAGTTAAGAATGATATTAAGTTAAAAAGGGTAAAAAGGCAGTGCAGCGTGTGTTTTTACACTTAACTACAGGAGAAGGTAAGATTCTCAGCTATTGACACTATTTTTTTAAACTTGACGGGAAGTCTGGGATTGGGGGGGGGAGGGTTATCCCATTTTAAAAAGGGTGGGGGTGGTTGTCGTACCTTTTAGGTGTTAAAAGAGGGGTTTTGATACCTCTTATGTATCAGTCAAATTGAAACAAAAGAGAAAACATGGTTTATTAGACAACACATTTGGTTTTCAACCAATCTGCCATGAATACGCAATCTTTTCCTTTGATTTCATCAAAGTTTGTCTCTGCCATGATTTATCATTCCACGTGGAATCAGCGCAACTTGTAACATGAAATTGAGGCTAGCGATCAAATTCCCCACTCCCTATAAGTGGTGATCAAATGCCCTCCCTCCTGGGCAGGGAAAGGCATCAAATGCCCAGAGTATGCCCGGGCGGGCAGAGGAGATGTTGAAGCTTTGATTTGAGTGGTACATTAGGGTGTTGAGCCTCAAAAATACCTCAGCATGCAGGAGTTTTTACAGTACCTTTTATGGTATTGAGCCGAAAAAAATAGGACTCTTCACAGTAGATATGATATCAATTGATTCATGGCAATGCTTTGACATCCACTTTATAAGTGAAAGTGTCCTGAAGCTAATTTATTGGTTTAGAATCAGTACCTCTTAGTTAGAGATACCAGAAATTTGAAGCTATGCTCATAGAAGAGGATCTTTGTACCTCTTAGGAGTAATGTTCAAAATTATATGGGATCTTCAAACATGAAAGTAGCATGAAGTGAAAAGATCACCATTGCTATGGTCACATGATAAATCCTTTAAGCTGTATGATCAAAACATCGGATCTTTCTCAGATGTCGTCAGTTAACTTTGGAAATCTTTAATAATATTCAGAAATTTTTAGAAAAATTATTGTTTGGAAATGTCAACCTCATTCCCAAGGTCTCTTATCTTACTGCCCCCCTGGGGTGAGCAAGGAGGACAGTAAGATGAGAGACCCTGGGAACGAGGTTGTGGAAATGTTTGTCTGGCCTTTGAACAACTTTTGGAGAATCTGAACAAATCTTTGGAAAGTGCTTAGAAATCTTCAGAAAATTGTCAAAAGTTGTCATTAGTACTGTATGTTTTTTAATTATAATAAACAAAATAATACATGACTGCTTGTAGATATAGAATTTCTCTTCTTGTGTTCATCTTAATATCTCGCTTGTTCATTGCGCTCACTTGCAAGATATTGAGTTGGGCACTCTAAGCTAAGAAGTAATATATCGAACAAGAGAGACAGTGTTTCATCGGGATATCCAAACTCCGAGAAGAGAGTTCAAAATGTGACGTGCAGTGGAGTATTTTTGACAAAATTCAAGGTGTTTGGATAGCCGATGAAACACTGTCTTGAATGTTTCATATATCTTCTCAATCAAAACGTAAGCTAAGGAGTAAACAGAGAAGTAAAATCATCCAAATCTATGCTAATTAAGACCGGGTATCCAAACTTCCTTCACAGTTGTGATTTCCTTTGTTTTAACTTGATAAATTCTTGATGGGATTTGAGAATGATAATTCCCAAATCTACTTGCACCCATGTGTTATTCTCTACATCTACTGAATCAGGAAATGCTGAAATGATCCTTCAGTTTTGTTTCTTTTTTCAGTACTCAATCAGCTTGTTGTAGATTTTTCACACTTCTTATTGATAATATTACAGGTGCTGTTCGTGTTGAGCTTTGTGCCAATCTGATGGAAGGTGGAACTACCCCATCTTTAGGCAGGTGAATTGTATTTTGTATAGGGGGTATGAAAAACTCATAATTTCGACATCAGGCCGAAATGAAAATATGCTAATCCTATATTATTACTTGGTCCTCCTTTTGAAGTTTACTCTGATTAGACTGTAATCACACTTTCAAGATGATCAGACCTTGCAATGGAATAATCTCTGTTTGGCAAGTGGGATGCCATACATGTAGATTCAAAATTCTGGATATTTTTCCAGTATCATTGTCCCTCATATTTACTACTTTGCTTTCTTCCAGGAATGCTAAAAGTTATTAAACAGAAGTCACCAATTCCAGTGTTTGTGATGATAAGACCAAGAGGAGGTGACTTTCTTTACACTGAAGAAGAGTTTGAAGTTATGAAGGAAGACGTCAAAATACTAAAGGAAGCTGGAGCAGATGGTGTTGTGTTTGGCATCCTTACAAGGTTTGTAAGTGTGTCATGTGTTTTATCTCATCACTTTTGCAATACCGGCTATGTAAATGAAGAGTATTACATTGCAGACACATTTCCTGACTTCTCCCTTCTTCTGGCCCTCATGTAGTTCAATCCATCTAATCCTACTTGCTTTTTTTCACCATCTCAGTGTCATTGATCAGTTTTTGGAAGCTGTTAATAGTGCATAGAATTCATTGAAAACAGATTTTTGCTTACACAGTGTACATACAGCTGTACATCAGGACTTTGTTACTCCATCCGTAGCCAGATTTACAGGGTTTCACTTTGTGTAATTTCTATATTTTGAGCTAAACAGTTCTTCTTTTCTCTTGTTAAGTGAAGGTGCAGTGGACATTACAAGATGCCAAGAGCTCAAAGGTTGGTATGTTTTTAACTTGTTAAATAAATGTGCTCAGCATCCAGTGTTTCAGATAAGCAAGGGGTCTCGGGTCAAATATCCGACTAGGTCACCTACATGACCCGACAAACTGATAGAAAATTAATAATGATTTGGTGGAAATAGTGGGAATTGACCCCTTGGAATGCGTTATTGACACCCAGCTTTCAAAACGTATCTGGAACCTTGAGCATCCCATTCCCTCTGTCAAAAGGACACTTATGAAAGCCCATGAATTAATAACCTCCTTTAATGTGTAGTGCCAGTTAATTATTTTTTTATATATTTGTTTTTCAGATTTAGCAAGTCCTTTGCCAGTGACTTTTCATAGAGGTACATACATGTATTTTATTCATCACAACAGTAGCTTAGTTGAATTTATCTAGTTTTTGCTATGCACTGATGTATCTAGGAGCAGTTGTTTGGTGACGATTTTCTTTTTTTTTTTTTTGAAAGTACTGATAAAATGCTATTCAATTTTTTGTGTTTACATTTCTGTGGCTGGGGAGTATGTGTTTAGGCAAGAACTTGCAGTACATGATTGAACATCTATCAAAGTTTGTGTGGGGTTTTATCATGATGATTGATTGCTAGAGTTATAAAAGATTCCTCAGTGTAGGTGAAAGGCTTAAGGTTTAAGCCTAGTGGCGCATCATGCTGGCAGCATACCATAGAGCAACTTAAAGTTCATGAATGCATTACTACCCCTCTCTAACCCCTAGATGGGATGCAAGTCCATTTCAGGGTTTTAATACAAGACACTTAATCTGCTACTCATTTATTTGTCTGGAAGGAATGAGGCAACATGAAACCTAAGTGTCCTGCCCAAGAATGTTCACAGCACAGCAACCCTGTCAACAAGAGCATGAACTTTAGCCTAAATTTGCCACGTTATTCACAGACTGCAACATAAATGTAAATTATGTTGTTATGCTTATCTAGACAAGTCTGGACATCATTGGATGACTTAGTTTATAAATATAATGGAATCCCGATTTCTGGAACTCTCATTTTTTGGAACCTCAGGATAAAGTCATTTCTCTCTGCTTGGTCGAACACTGTAAATTCACCCCCAATTTCTCGAACTACAGTACCCGATTTTTTAAAACCAATTTGTGTTTCTCTTGGAGGTTCGAATAAAAAATTATCAGGATTCCACCATGTAATTTTTTTGACCCATCTGGCTCATTTTACTCTCAATGTTTGCAGCATTTGACATGGCTAAGGATCCTTTCACTACTCTAGAGATTGTTATTAAATTGGGTTTTGAGCGTGTTTTGACCAGTGGCCAAGATTCCTCAGCACTGGAAGGGTTACCAACAATAAATCAACTTATTGAAAAGGTGGGTTAGTGTTAGCATGCAACAGCATTTTTTTTGTCTATACTCAGTAATAATTTCACTGTGAAGAATCTGATGTGAATCACAATCAGTTTCTCCAATTTTGATTCTATCTTTTTGTACCAAACAATAACACTTCAAAATTCCTATTAAGATAATCATCATCTTTTGTGACATTGAAAATTCTTTGGTCACTAGATCATTTCAATCCCACTAATTTAAACTTGGCTACAGACAGACAGACAGACAGACAGACAGACATGTTTATTTGGAGTCTTATACAATAAGTAGTATATCGACCACAATTTCCAAATAACTAAAAATGACAAACAAAAAATATGCATGGCTGAAAAGTTAGGTAATTGTGAAGAAGAGCTCCCCAAATAACCTGTCGGCCGACTGTCGGTCAACTGTCGGTCGATTGTCTGGTGTGTTGTAATAAGTGATATATCCTATACGCATCAGATAACAACATTTTGAAGAACGTTTCTTTGCATACTTTCAACTTTGCCGTCGATCGGTAAGTAGGTGAAGTCTGTCGAGTTATATATCACCGTTACGGAATGTTATGTCGTTTTTACCACAATTTTTCTTTTTTTTCTTAACCTGTCGGTAACCTGTTGGTTAGCTGTCGGTAGACTGTCGGTAACCTGTCGGTCAACTGACGGCCGACAGTTGACCGACAGTCGGCCGACAGGTTTTTTGGGGAGCTCTTCTTCACAATTACCAAAAGTTATTAATTAATTACGTCCTAGCGTATTTACTTTTTGCCGTCTTCCCCTTTCCTTTTTTCAAAGCATTCAATATTAGTTTTTGTATTTTAACATTTTCGCTAGGGGGATTTATTAGAAACATGAATATTCTGTTAGGTGACATTCTGCTTATTTTTATTCTATATTCTTTTTCCAAATAGTCTAGTAACAAACATCGTTTTTCCTGGTAAGCAGGGCGTGTATTCCAGTTGAACCGCCCCCCTCCACATTATTTTGAACTCAAGTTAATTTCTTTTGGACTTTTGCTTGTTCAGAGACTTCCAGTAATTTAGTATAGGCTTTTTGGATTTCTTTTTTTCAAACATTAACTCCCTGCTATTTCAGCAGAATTTGGTTTCCTTTACTATGACTTGACTGCTATTTTTAGAAGAAATATTTTACTCAGTGAGGACACCTTGTGTTGCCCTTGCCCCTCTCAAGGCTAAGTACAGTTTAAGTGAGGTTTAGATTTTTTCTTCATGATTTTTTTTTTCATGTGCATGTAGGCAAAAGACAGGATTATAGTTGTTCCTGGTAAGTTTTTAGTTGTTGCTTTTCTTATTCAGTTTTCAATTTGAATGGAAAAGTTCAGTTCCCCTCCTCCCACCTCTTAATAGGTATGATCCCCCTTTTAGAACTTTTAAATACCCCCTTTTCATTAAGCCACTGACGTTTATCAAGACATTTTATTAACCAGTTGACAAAAAATATCTTGAGGTGATGATACAATGTATGTTTTTTGGAGTGATAGATCTGCCCACCACATTTACTTGTGTTTGTGTTATTTTTATGGAGGATCATTTAATTATTGTAGTAACTAAGTATATCATAACTTACATTCAGGTGCTCGACTTGTAAATAAGATGTGTTATTAAACATATTAATTAAACATTAAACAATCTACCACAGGCTAGCTGATTTATGATTATATTGAAATACGATAATACCACATCTCTAAAATTTAAGTTCCAAAAGACAACATGCATTGAGTCCTCAGTAAGAGTAAGTACTTGTTTTATGCTGAATAAAAGTTTTGAAGTTTGAAGAAACGGTTAGAAAAGAGGTTGTACAAGTTTTCCTTTGTTTGTTATTATATATAAGATTAGTTGTATTCTACCAGTGTAATTCACGCCATTTTTAAAACTCAACCAATGCAATAGCCCATATTGGTACATCAAAATGTTGGCACATTTTAGCACAGCACCACAAGGGCTTAGCTAGTTTGCACCCCCATACACTATGGTTGTAAACAAAAAAATACAAAGGAAATTGAAGAGTCACCTATTATTTTCTTAGGTGGTGGTATAACAGAACGTAACTTGGAACGTATTCTGCAGGAATCTGGTGCTAAGGAGTTTCACTGCTCGGCACGATTTTCCATGCCATCTTTAATGGAGTATAAGAATACAAACACATCTATGGGTGGTACCCTAAGTCCACCCGAGTTTATAACAAAAGTGGCAAGTTATGAGAAAGTGAAAAATCTTGTTTTTGTTGCAAGATCAGTGTTACCATCACAATAAGTGTGTAATCTGGTAACACGCTAATTTTATACGATCATGAGTTATACTAGGGAACCTATTATAACAATGATAAAAAATGTTTATACAGGGTTAACACTACAGTAATTTATTAAACTGTTATCATACTGGGGAGCCAAGTGAATACTATAACATATTATTTAATCCAGACTGAATTTTTTACATGTAAAACACTTCAATTATGCAAAGCATTGTGAACAAGACCCTTTGCACTCACAGTACATTATGGAGGTGGTATTGGCTAGTAGTCTGAATGCTGTACCTAGCATCAGGTGTTCCCAGGTATAAATACCTTTCTGCCCTATCTGGTTCAATTTGTGTTTTTTATTCCTGTAGTCAAATACAAATCACCAACCTCCTTCATCAGTTATTACTCTTATCAAGGTTATATTTGTTTGACTGATATTTAATTTGAACAACATGAACAATATCTGTCCTCACATGAGCAACATGGACAATAATTGTGCGTCCTCACAAATTTCTAAAACCTTACTGTACATGTACATGCTGTATAAATAGAGCTGTTTTACCCTTACCACACACAATGTTTAGAAAGCAAGTCACGTCAACCTAAACTTGTTTTCATGTGGGTGCTCTATCCTGGTCAAATTGGATTTTGGAGTGTTGGTTTTTGTAGAGGGAGGAAAACCAGAGAGAAACTCTCTGAACAAGGGGTGAACCAACTACAAACTCAACCCACATGTGGCAGCGGGCTGGAATATTGAACCTGGGCCACATTGGTGGGGGTCAAGCCCTCTCACTACTGTGCCATCTTTGTTCCTCCTACCTCACCGAGCCTGGGTCACATTGGTGGGAGTCAAGCCCTCTCACTACTGTGCCATCTTTGTTCCTCCTACCTCACCGAACCTGGGCCACATTGGTGGGAGTCAAGCCGTCTCACTACTGCACCATCTTTGTTCCTCCTACCTCACCGAACCTGGGTCACATTGATGGGAGTCAAGCCCTCTCACTACCATGCCATCTGTGGTCCTCCTGCTTCACCTTGCTGAACTGTTCAATTCATTTCACACATATAGAATTTACAGTTCAAATAATTTCACAGCCCACCAATTACAGTTCTAATCATTTCAGTCACCTACCTCTATTAAAAAAATGCAATGGCAGATCCAGACTTGAGCTAAGGGGGGTGGGGGGAGGGGGGGTTGATTTACTTGCCCTGCTGGCTTTTCTCTCTTTCGTCATTTCTTCTTTTTTACCCAAAATAAGGGGGGAGCAGGCCTCCCCTAGATCTGCCACTGAAATGCTTATTATTTTTATTGCTTCAGTGATTAAACTCATGAGAATTTTAAATAACAGTAACGGCAAATGGGAGGATTTCAAAAATAGCATAAATTTCATTTCTCATCATTAAATCTATTGTAATGACACAATAACCTAGCTATTAAAGTTGTAGTTGACCTCAGTTTCAAAGGGATCTATAACTACAAGCATTTTTTTGCTTTCTTTTAGACTCCCTTATCACTATGTAATTTAGTAGTGACTCTTAAAATAATGTAAACAATGTATTAGTGATGGAAGCAATAAAATGAAATGAAAAAAAAAAAAATGAAATGAAAAACGTTTACTGATCCATTCATTTTACTCAACTTAATGACAGCTCAAATCATCTACACTCCCTAAAATAACAGTAGTTTTTACACTCCAAACAAAATTACATTTCAAAATATATTCACCCTCCTTTAAATTACAAAATGATTACAGAAATCAAGTTACGTACAAATAAAATACAACTGAAAATCTTAACGCACTACCAGAATATCGAATGTTTTAAATAAATGACGAATCTTGCATATTTTAGTTTTCAATGTATTTCACAGTGAATGTTTTAATCTTAGGGAAATTTCCCGGGGAGGTACTCGATATACTGATCTCTGGGTGGGGAGGTGCGGCCCAGCCCCTCATACCCTGACCCTGTGTAAGACAAATATCGTTGTTTTTCTTACCCTGTTCAAGACAGAATTCCGATTTTTGATACCCTGTTTAAGACATAGATTAAAAGTTGCGGTTACAAATTGTGTGGCTTTCTTGTTGTGTAAATTATCAATGGAAATTTAATGTGCCTGGTATCAATGCCAAAGTCAACGGAAGTCAATATTAATTTACAAGAGCTTATAAATTAATATAATACGCGAACGTTGGTTGATTTTCTACGAGATATAGGAAACTTCAAAAGTATGAAAATTTAAATACTAAAACTAAAAAATGTTGTAAGCAAAAGAAATGAAAACAGAAAAAAAGTAAATAAAAAAGTACTTTCTGCTTGTGGATAACCTAGGAAATGTTTTCGAGTATTGTAGTCAGGTCACGGCGTGAAAATGTTGTTTCCTTAAGAGTTGTCTTTCGTACTTTCACCATTTCATCAATCTCTTTTGGGCAGAAACTTGATATATACTTTTTCCCGGACATGCGAAATCTTTCGAATATAAAACCCCACACTCGTAATCTCCTCTTATTGGACGCAAGTTAGCAACCTCGTTCCCAGGGTCTCTCTTCTCTGCCGGGGAGGCAGAGAAATGTTTTCGAGTATTGTAGTCAGGTCTGGGAACGAGGTTAGCAATTTAGACCCAACTTTGACGGCATCAATCCATACGTCACAAGCACATTGTACGCGAAAAGCTCAAAAGCTTGTACCTTTTTATTGGTACTATGTAGGAGATGAACACTTTCTGTCATTCATCAAGGTTTTCTTTTCCAGTTAAAAAATAGGAATAATAAAGCAGTTTTCAAAGTTAATAACGAAATGAAAGGATTGAAGGAGGATGTGCATTGGCGTGGAAAAAAGAAGTCTCATTTGGAGGAGCATTTGCAAGAGTTGTACAAGTAATCTTATCGCTTCAGTCGAAAGTTAAGTTACTTTACTGAGTCAGCTGTTTTAAAAATACCACTGATTCTTGGGCCAAAAATGTAGGGTGCAGTGCCGAAATGTTTCTAAAATGTTTTTCATCTTTCTCTTGCATCAGACGTAGTCCACCAGATCACACGAAGCCTTCAGATTATTTCTTTGGCATGTTAGTTATTTCAAAACAATTTATTTTCCAATTTCAATTTCTTCATAAATTAGGCTTAACGTCATTTAGCGCGATTTGTTGCGTCAATCTTGACCCCCCAGGCGTTCCAGTGAACGGCTAAAAAAACGGAGGAAAGAAATATAACTGAATTTATTTGCCATACGTACTTTTTGTGGTTGTACTTTGAACGTAGCTTTAAGTTTGTGTGAACTTGGACTGGATATGTAACAAGAAGGAGCAAGAGTTGACTATCTCTTCCTCATCTTATCAAGACCAGTTGTACTGATGTTATCGTTACCTATACAATTACAAAGTGATTAAGATGTTATTTTAGTTCAAAAGGGACTGCAAATTGTTCATTAAAGAAACCTGTTGTGGTGTAACCCCGATCATTGCATTTCACCTTTCATGTGTTGCGATAACATGTTAAGTATCTCCTATCACGAATCAGATGGCTGCGAAGTTTACAAAAACTTTTTGTTTGGGCTAACATTGAAAGATTCAAGCTTTTCGACCTCACTGTCTAATTGTGATGTTATCGCACTCCAATTAGGAAATTTGTTCAGCGCCAGCTTTCGATCAATTTCTAATGACGTCCTTTTGTAAACCGCTTTGGAAATGAAGCGCAAAGGGAAACAATAGGATTATGACAATGCCGTTTACATGCAAATTAAATGACATCAGTTGGCTCTGTTTACTCCGGCTAAACGCACCTGATTGATTACAAAGTCTTATGAAATTTTAATTTTAAGCAGATATACGTTTACGACAGCATGCATACACTTGAAGAGTAAAGCAGGCGAGATTCGACAGGCTTTTGTCTGTTAAAAACAGTTTCTGAGTTATCACAATTATCTTTGACACGTGATTACATTTTCTACATGTTCGTGAGGACAGGAGAGTTCTAAATCACTTTGGTTGGTTTGTACATCCGCGCGTAGGAAGTCAGCACAAAGGATACTAACCCAGACAACATTAGCTGGTGGCCGCAAAAGGTTAACAACAGTAAAGGCACAAAAACTACTGAGACGGCTCTTTTATAAGTAGTAAAAGATGCCCAAAGAAAGTCTGGCGCGTGGTGATGCAGATGCAAGGTATGGATCATATGGGAGTCGTCGTATCTTTATGCCAGCCGCATATGAAAGCCCTGCTGTAAAGTCAGGTGTTGTGAATGGCGTTGTTAGTCAAAACCGTGTTATAATGGAAAAGACGCCCAAGAATGACAGATCATCGTCAACAGTAGAGCGAATATTGGATTCTTTAAAATTATCACCCAAATGGAGAAGAAGCTCAACAGGAAATGAGAAAATCGATGTGGTAAACCGTATCACAACCAACGCTAATAGTCGGTCAACAAGCGAACACTTATCGTTTGATAAACGTAAACACGCAACAATATCAACATCGAGTTCCGACTGCTGCCCAGAGACAGAAACGTATGATTCTCTCTCCGAGTCCACGTACTCTCAAAGCTCAGAGACATCGGTCAATTCTGCTGACAGGAGATCTCTTAATACGACTTCAACAGATTCGGACAACAACCGAATATTTCAGCAAGGTATTTCGCCAAGGAGTCAGATAACGTGCAAAGGCGACATCGATGTTATAGATGTAGACGAGGGATTGTTGAGGAGAGTTTTAATGTTAATGAAAGTTGTACTTTATTTGAGACACAGCTTTCCTCTGAACTTGATTCGCAGAAGAAAGGTTTATCCAGCTGAGAGTATTAGAAATCATCTGTCACCGCACAATAGTCCCAGTTTGAGTTCCAGTTCAGTGGACTCGCAGGACTCCAGTGAATTTAGCGGGAAGAGCCCGCGAACTCGTAAACGCATCTCGTTCAGTCCCAAGACATTGCTCTTTTCCGCTATTACGGAAAAAGCCTTTGCGGAAGCCAAAGCCATTCTGGAAGAGCAAGAGCTTGACGTGAATTCTCAAACACCAAACGGGCAATCTTTGCTTCACATCGCTGCAGCAAATGCAGATTTGAAATGCATTCAGCTTCTTTTACAATACGGAGCAGACGTGAATGTTAAAGACTGTAATGGCTGGACGCCTCTGCATGCGGCAGTCAGACGCGGAAACTGGAAAAGTGCGATTCTTATGATCGAGGCAGGTGCAGATTTCGGAGAATACGCTCAGACAAGAATTCAAGAATATAACCAAGTGCTTCAAATGTCGTCAACGTTTTATCGTTCAGTGGAGATATTTGTTTAACTAAGTGGCTCACTTTCTATGTATAAATAGACTTTTATTATATGTACATTTTCCTCTATTTTATACTAGTGACAAATTGTGAATAATCACCGGGATAATATTACATAACGTCAGAATTGTCGTACAAGATGTATTGAATATATAGTGACTATTGAATAAAAGAATAATTTAACGCTTTTTTCTGTTAAGACCAGTTTTGTTTCGTATTGTTTGTCGTGGTTCGTATTGCAAATCGGCCCCATAAGAAGTCCATAACCCGATTATGGACCTAGGAAAAAATAGATGTGCAGCACGTATCACTAATCCCTAGGTCAAATACGATCACGATCGACAGTGTTCTCGAAAAACCATTAGGAAAATGCAAAATATTTAAAGTGGAGAGCATTACGAAGAGTTTCGCCATTCAGATTTTAAGTACATCAAATGAAATTTGTCCGAATTGCAGTTAACAAATGCTCTTTTTCAGTGACATTTCTAAAGCACTTGGAACAATTGGATATTAGCTTGTAGAACGTTAATACTGTTACCCAGACGAAACTGAATGGGAAATTGGTAATTATAACTCGATATTAGCCGATATTGTCTGGGTGGTCTTGCGAACTTGGAGAACACGATTCTCTCAACTAAATTAACTCAAATATTGAGTCAGTAGACTTCAGCTCAGTTGTGTCAGTTTTTATGCCATGTTTAACAAGAGTGCCAAGTTGAAAAAAAAGCAAAATCTTGTTTTTAACAAGTTAGAAATATTTGTAAGAGTGCATGGCAAGCATATTGTCAAGCAGCATTTATCTCAAAGGATTATGTCCTATGCTTGAATGAACAAGAATTCGAAGTAGGTCAGTTTACAAGTGTCCTGGTTGTTAGGAACCATTCAAAGCTAAGTCGTACGCAAAATGGACCTAATTGGTTTAATCGGTAAGCTCATTGGCAGCTACTCTTCCCTTATGTTTTGAAACTGAACAGAATTCTTGGCTGTGGTCTCCAGAGGTGTGGCCAGTTGTTTTGTACTTATCCTGTGATAAAGCTTCTTGATTGTGAACTCTTTCCATAAGGTTGAGGTAAAATAACTCGGATTTAAATGAGCGTAACGCGTTTGCATGTTGGTTTCCAAAAACCGCACGTGAAGGTAACCATGATATTATTAGCCAGTGTCATTAACCTAGTTATCCGATTAAGCACACAATCCAGTGGCCTTAATTAAATGTCCAATTAAAACTATTTTACTGACAAAATGCGGGTTTGGAAAGGAGGCTTTCTGACACGCAATTCTTGTGTTTTTTAGGCTCTGTTCATTGTGACTGTCGCTGACGTCATCTTCTTTCTTATACCCAGAGGTCCAAATTAAGGCCCCACCTAGCCTGCGAATACAGTCGCCCCTTATTCGCGACCGCTACTACGTGCGAAACGCGAAGGTTTCGCATGCACGTAATGAGAGGCGGCTGTATTCGCAGGCTTGTAGGCTCCGATCACACTTACGCGCTTTCGATGAAAAAGCATACTTTTTGATGCGTTTTCGCCTATCGCCCACATGAGCACGACCGAAAACGCTGATGGAAACGGAGGCTGATGAAAGTGGACCCGTTGTAAAACGCATCGTTTTGAAAACGCTCCGTTTCTTGTCAAACTGATTGGTGTGGTGGAGCCCTAAGGGTAACGCAGGCTCTGGGAACTAGTTCAACCTCGCCTCCAGTGTCTTCTGGGACTGATTCTCCGTTGAAAACAAACAGTGGTCAAGCGCACTGCGCTTGTGCGGTTATTAACGAAGGCTCTGGGAACGACATTGAAACTGCCTCCTTCTTATCAAATGGAAGTACTTATCTCAACATTATGAAATGCCTCCTAATCCTAGGAGATCATATTCACATGGATGACTTTCTAATCGCAAAACTCGCAAATTTCACAGTTAAATAAAACTATCAGATGTCAAATGGCAAACTTACAAAAGACTGTAGGGCTTACTACCATCAAGTGTAGGAATGTGTGCGTGTACTGTGTAAGTTAAGTCACGAATGAAAGACGGCATGTTTGTCCTTATTGGATAGGGTACGCCGCGCGAGGTGTATTTTCAAAAGAGATATAAAGCTTAGCAAACCCTTACCACCCAAGTGCTTTTAGCAGTGAGAGGGAAACAGTTTCATTACTGTAATTCGATCTTGATTGCTTTCGATACTGTTCGTAGTCACGAATGAAAAGCAGGAAGTCGGAAAGCTTCTTGACATTTTTTAAAAGCCATTTCCAACAAACATGTGCATGCTAACCTTTCGCGGCGGAAGAATCGAACGCTACTTTTTCCGTGGTGAACATAATAGAAAAAAGGATTTTATTTTAAGACCGGATAAAAGAGTTTACTTCTGGATAGTGAAACCCTAATTCAGTAAGTTTCATGGTCTAGATCTATATTTATCTCCACATTTTAGTCATTCTTCTCTAAAGCCGGCATTCAAAACTTTGCCAAAAGTTGCATCTCATCCTGCTTATCAAAAATCTCAGTGTAATAAGAACAAATTTCATCGTGCCGTTTTTGAAATATGAGCGCTTAAAGCTGAAATTAAGGGTGTTTTTAGCTGGTCATAGTGTTGCTATGGTAATCTATTGTGTCACGAAGATAATACCAACGTGATTACCAGTGATTGGGCAGTTTTTTGATACCATGATTGTAGCATCAATTGATAAAGAGTGGTTATAATGACACGTCAAAATCTAAGTCTTTGAATGTGCTGGAAACTGTTTTGAGCCACCTTAAGTTATGTAAATTTAGCATTTTAATAAGTGTGTGTAGAGGATTACGTAGTTTTGTGTAAATCTGCGCTAATCACACACCTGAACCTCACTGATGACGTCTTGTAGTGTGTATAGGATGACCTATGTCCGTTAATGTAATAGGATGACCTATCTCCGTAGTGAAAAGGGTCGTTTATCTGAATAAAAGTTGGATTCACACTGTCTATATCCACTGATGACTACTGATTTGCAGGTCAAGTTAAGTTTCTATTTAAGATCACCATGAACGGAACTGACTGGTTTTCCTTCTCTACACTGACAATTATTTTTTGGGAATTAAGAGAATGTTTTCCATTTACTTAAGATTTGTTCACTCAGTGAATCGTCCAAAGAACTAACCAGCTAGACAGTCTTTATATTTTCCCATTGCCAACCGAAAATCATCCTGTTAGAAAATCAAACAAAATTAAACTCCAATTGGTTTTAATTTCGTTTCGATACTGGTTATGTCAGGAATCAAAGCAGGAGCTCGAAATACATTTCCGACGTAAATCTAAATGTATACTTCCATGTTCATCTTTCTTAATGCCAACAACAGTTTGGCCATTGGACCGTGAAAGTCACTGCATTTAGTGAGTTCGACTCTTCATTCAGTCTGTCTATATATTTTCCCATCGCCAGTTTCTGTTTTACCGCCTGTGTTCAACAGTTCCATTCATGAATGCTTTTGGAATCTTGTACTCAGTTGACTTCAAGTGACTGAATTGCATTAATTGATCATTGTGGACTCCAGTTTTAATAAGCAGCGCATACCTAATATGATAACATGTCAAATTTTTGTAGTGAATTTGAACCAGTCATTACTCTGCTTATACAAACCAGGGGATTGTTTCGAATGTTTTTGAACGGAAGCCATAGTGACTTAGATTTTTAAGCCTTTCATGTATAATGATTTTTGCTTTTATATTTCTCTGCCAATCAGCGTAACTTCGGAAAAATGCCAGTATTAAATTCTTTAAATAAGGCCGAAAGCGATCACAACTAGAAACAACTTGTTTTCTATACC
>JAHPZR010017332.1:75000-97500 GCA_019787425.1 Platygyra sinensis
AGGCGCAGTGGCCTCATGGTTAGTGCGCCTGTCCCCGGATCATGCGGTCCGGGTTCGAGCCCTGGCCGGGAATATTATGTTGTGTTCTTGGGCAAGACACTTCACTCTCAGTGCCTCTCTCCACCCAGGAGTATAAATGTGTGCCGGCGAATTGTTGGGGAAGCTAAACAAATTGCAGGGGAGTGACCTGCGATGGACTAGCATACCGTTCCGGGGGAGTAGAAGTACCCCTGGCCGCTTCATACTACAGAAACTGGGATAAGTTCTGACAGCTATGCGCCAGGTCGGCTCCAGGGCTTTACTTTTTTTGTAGCAAATTACATTACAGGGTTTCGCCGAACAAGAGCCAAAAGAACACTGTGGGTCCGGGTCGTACGAAAGGTGGATGACGCTATTCACCGGATACATTTAATCTTTATTTAAACACGGTTCAAAAATTCGTCAACTTAAAAATATTATATATACTTAATTCATAATGTCTAATGTAATTGGAGTAATAAAATAAGAGAAGCTTCTACGAATGCCATGCCTTAGATATCTCCTTTGAGTAGTTGTTTAAATTGCCTCGGGGACTATGCTTCCCCTAAGTCGCAAGGAAGACTGTTCAAAAGAATGGTGCCACTATAGTTAAAGCTATTTTTATTATAGTCTGTGCAGGGCAAAGGAACATTTAGTTTATTCTCTATTATATGAATCACTATCCAGCGGAATGCATGGTTTGCTTTGTAACATTTATCCACTGGACAGCGATATATCCGGTGGATACCGTTATCCAGCCCTCTAACAACCAGAGCCAAGGTGAATATCAATAGCTTACCTCTTCAGTGGCGTTAATGACACTTGGTGCAAGACCTAGTGTGATAAGAATTTCAACTCTATTTGGTGGTTTCGATGGAGCTGGCGCAGTAAAAACTTCTGAGCTAAGAGATGTAGCGAGTATGAAGCCAAACACGACCTTGTAGAATAATTCCATTTCTAGATTGGGGAAAAGTAGAAGTTTAGTCACGGCGAGATTTCACGACCTTCTAATTTTCGTATTTTGAAAGATTGGTCATGCCTGAGTTTTAGTTTTTGTCTTTTTTTCATATTCTTGAAACGTTTTTTAGTTTGTCCCTAAAAGCGAAACAAAATTTTCTACACGCGAAGAGTTACACTTTTAGGTAAATTAAAAATGAGTAAGAATTTACTACATTAATTACGTTTGAAAAAGCGAAGAAAAGTTTTGTACCGCAATATGAATCGACTTGCGATATCGTTTGTAGCCTTGCGGAGGATAATTGTTAAGGAATCTCTAGCACCTTCAGTTTTATGTTTAAATCTGTCTTTTTCAGTCATAAAACGCGATTTCTATGAACGAACTGGGACTACTTTTCTTACATTTAACATATCCAATGTTTTTGTTCGTAAAAGAAAGAGTCCACGTACTCTTGCTTACCCACCTCTTAAATTGTGGATGTGTTCCTCTGAGTGAAGTTGATTTGTGATCTCTGGAAACGTTGACTCTTAGTAGCGTTGCCTTTTTATTGCACACAGGTAGGAAGCTGTTATTCCTTTTTTTAATTCAGTGTTTTCTTCCGCGTCAGATTTATTTCTGTGACTCCTGATGGACATCAAACGACTTTTTTCATGGAAAATACGACCAAAATATCGAGATGCTAAGCATATTTCGATGGACATCTGATGTGTTTGGTATTCAATAATGTACTGACTTACTACGCACATGAAACCAACCAAAACCATTAATAACGACATAAGAAAGAAATGCAAGAAATTCCGCTTATAGAGCACTGAAGGACGATGGAAGTAAGATTTTTTCGACTCTGGCGGGAAGTAATTCCACAGCCTAAGTCCCCTTGAAACACGAATTAACACGCTGACCCGCTATTAAAAGAATTCTGCCGCTTTTATCCCTGACTCTACTGACCAGATTCAAACTTTTGCAGAATCTTTATACTTGCATCATTTGTTTTGATAGCAGCTAGTAATAGGCGGAATAAAATATAAATACTGAATTTTGATATTAATATCTATTTTCAAGAATAAAGTTCATAGGAAGGAAGTAAGAATTCAGAAAGTTGTCAGAAAATTAAATATAGCAGACATTAAAACTGAATTTTGTTAACCCGCGATAAATAAAAGCTTTATTGATCTGGTGTGGACAGATTCTCTAGGTAGTTTTTACACTTGAAATGGTCATATAAAGTGTTTGATATGATCTGATGCGCACGGTACTAAGTTGGACGAATTCAATCGTTCAATTAAGGTGTAGGTACATAGCTTCTTTCTCTTCAGTGTTTGGATCTGGCCAGGTGAAAAACAACAAGCGTGGTAGTTTTCTATTCTGTAATGACACGGTATGAACTGAAGACGTAGTTCTAAAAAAGTCCTGTGCTAAACAGCTAACACAAGTTACTGTAGCAAACCCGATACGGTCAACATGTTAGATGTGAAATGTAACGATGTTTGAATTTCAAGACACTCACTTCGTCTAAAACTATAATGAAGTAGTTTGGTTTGCCAATTCATAAACCAAAGCATGATGTAAAAAAATCAGAGATGGGAGAACGTGTATGGTTTCCATTATTGATTCTTTTAGTTGAGTTGTAACTGGGCTAACTCAGTGGTATTAGTTTAACTCGACGAGGCTTCGATGACATACAAACCATGTTCCTTGGGAAGCCCCCTTTGGTGTTGTAGCGTAATGAACCTTTATCTTTAAGAGTTTGGTAAACTAGGAATCTGATGTGATGAATTTTAAACTGAACTATATCTATCATGTATATTTTTTGTGCGAAGTTTAATTTGAATCTAATTTCTTTGGGTTTTTTTTTGCACGACCCCATAAGCTACTCAGCTTTAATTTCAAACGTGCTTCAGAAATTAAGTGTTGTCTGTCTGTCTGGCTACGTAGTAGCTGTCTAACGGTCGACGGAATGAACGCGCACATAATTTTCCGTGCAACATTAATTTCAGAAAAGAAGAAAGCAAAATCGACAATACGTTGGCTTTATCGTTTTTGTCAGGCACTAAGTTTCTTCAAAACACTGATAATGCCTGCTCTCCGCTTTTATCCACTTTGATAATTGGCTGCTTGCATCGGAACTTGCAAATCGCCAACTATCAAATGACAGAAACCACATAAGAAATATCCTGCATTCTTGGCAAGGCTAACATTTTGAGGGACGTTTTGAAGACACCTCATTACTTGCTGTCGATCTCCTATTTTTATTTTCACTCAGCTGTGAAATTGGATGCCCAAAGCCGGGAAACATCCCCTTTCGAGTCTTGTTATTGAACTCAAACGAATTCGTATCAAGCAGGTACTTTGTAAATATAATGACCGAAGCAAAAATGCAGAAAAACTGCCGCTAGTGTTCCTGGGAAAATGTTCTTTTATAACTTACTTTCGCGTTGGTTTCAACCGCAATGTGAACAAGTTATTTCTCATGTACTGTAAAACCAATAGAGAGAGAGAAAATGACCAACCAATCTTCAAATCAATAAAACTTTTAAGAACAAATCCGTTAGAAGTTCCAATAACAAGTGGACAAAAACCTTGCCCCGAGATTCTTTACGTTGCATTGCAAACTTCAGTATTGCATTGATCTGTACAAGCAGATGTTAGTAGAAGACGACGGTCTGTAAATAATCAGAATCGAAACTGGATTTGTTTTTTAACATGATTGCTTGGGTTTAGAAACAGGAATAAACTTTCCGTGGCAATTTGATATGACGAATAAATCATATGCTTTGCGTTGAGTACATGCTAAATGCTAAACTCTTGTGACGCAAGCACAAGCAATGCTCGCACATGTAAAACATGTGATGTCCACTCTTGTAACGCAAGCACAAGCAATGCTCGCACATGTAAAACATGTAATGTCCACTCTTGTGACGCAAGCACAAGCAATGCTCGCACATGTAAAACATGTAATGTCCACTCTTGTAACGCAAGCACAAGCAATGTCCGCTTTTGGAAAGGAAGCGCATGAGCTGTTGTAATCTTCCAATGCAGCACAATGTTGCTCGGGTATTCTTGAAAAGTAAAATGCTTATTCTGGTCACGTCAAAAATAGCAGCTTAATAAAATAAAAGTTGAAGCGGGTCAAAACTGAAGTATTTTCAGCGCAAGGATGTTCACATTTGTAATGTAACGAGAGTTCATGTCAGCAACTGGCATACATTGACGAAGCTAAGCTGCGATTGGACTTTCCTTTCAAAGATCTAGAGAAACGGGAGAGCTGGGAAGAAATAATGAAACGGAATGGGATGGGCATTTCCTAATTAAGAAAAGTTGAAAATACCGAGGTTCTCCATGCTGTGCAAAAAATAATAGACACCATACTCACTATCGAACAGTTTATTGTTAATTTAACAACAACAGTCGGTTGCAATACTTTAGTTTCCGTGTAGGAAATATTTTATAGCAGTTAAAACATTATATAAGATAAGTAACGCGGATTCTCATTATGGACTTGGCCAATTCTTCTCACAGATTATAGTCGGGTAGCTTAATAAATATGTGTTTACTCTTCAGTAAACGAAATCAAACAATAAATTGATGCCCTTCAAGCATCCTTGTCTTCAGTATTAAAACTGACATTGTACTTAAATATAATAAATAAGGTAGGTGTTCTCCCTACAATACGAATTTTACACATAACTTAATTAAAGTACAGTTACATTTCTTTGTATCTTCCTTGTAATATTTCAAAATCGTCAACAAGTGGAAAACATTTAGCTTGCTTCTACCAGAGAGCAATGCGATCTTGCGCAGATTACATACTAATTACACACGTGTACACTTGGCTGATGGCGTCACGCAGTGAGTAGAGGATGACGTAGTTTCGATAGATCTTCACCACTTCATCAGTAATTACCAGACTCTATGGAAAGAAAAACTATCATTAGTCTGATCAACAGCAACAAAATAAACAATAGCAACAACCAAGTCAACACCAGTAACAAGATCGATACAAAAGAGCATTAACTGCTATGCTAATATTACACTTGGATTTTATACGATCCTCACCGTCAACTTTAACAACCACAACAAACTGCTCACCTACCCCTCCCCTAACCCAATAGTAACACTAACTTATTAACTTATTACAACATGTTGGGTTAGGGGAGGGGTAGGTGCGCAGTTGCCCAGATACTGATATTGATCCATATCTGCTTTACTGCATTAGCATACAGAACAACTCAACTGTTCTCCACGTTGGTATCGTTTATTGCCCATTGTGGAAAAGATTTTAGTTTGTTTCTCCTTTTCAAGGGTTTCGTCACTTCATGGAAAAGAAATTAATTCAACTTACCACTAAATTATTGTCGACCAGAGTTTGTAGATATTGACGAGTGTATTGATTCAGATCAGTCTCTGACACCGTTTGAACAGCGGGTGGTGTAAACTTGTTTCTCATGATCTGGAATATAGCAAAAAGTAGAACAATTGAAGTTTAGGTTGCTATTGCTACTTACGTTACAGCAGTACATATTGCGTGTCTGTCACGGCATACCAATTGACTTTAGCTTTAGTGTCATGTTGCGTTACTGATTGGGTTACTGCTAGATTTTGGTGGGATTTTGCGGTTTGCGACATTTTGGAGGTCGCAGTACTGAAGATGAATAAACTTGCGTTAAAATGTATTCTTTAGTTTGCGTTTGCTGGCTAAATTTCCATTATCCTTGTGTTGTGCAGGAATGCATGTACAGGAGCATTACTTGATACTGCTAAATTTAAGATACAACCTATAACTGAAAATGCCGGGTATCCGAATTGGGCTAGTCCTAAGAAATCATATCGGCTTCACGATATATAGTTATACCGCAAATCCTCGAATTAGCGCCCAGGGTGCTTATTTTAAATTTAAGAGAAGGCGAGGGGCGCTTATTCGAAGGGGGTGATAAATCGAGTAGGGCGCACTTTTAATTGTTCGCAAATCGTGGACAGATGTGATCGTGTTTTTTGTAGAATCGCATAATTGAATAAAATCTTGCATTCTGATTGGTTTACGAAGCGAGGTATTTAGCGTGGAATTTCGAGTTGAAAACGAGGCTCAGTGATATTGTTTCGCATTTACGTAATCTATCTCAGGATATAACCAAACTGCTGTTTTCTTTTTTCTTATTTTATTCAATTATGCGATTCAAGGAAAATCATTACCTGACTCGTGAATTCCGCGTGCAATTTAACGCGGAATGCCCTCGTCAGGTAATGAATTTTCCTATAATATATGTACGTGTCAGTCTCTCAGAAGTTTCACCAGGATCTTGTGTCTCTTGAGGAACTACGTATACAATTCTTTTAGCCAGTCTAAGCCTGCTACACAAGATTGGTTGGGCTTTGTGTAGGCAATGAATCAGGATATCTTTACCATCCGTTACGACGGTCAATTTGTAGTGCCTGAATGAGTCGATAATCGCTTGCTTGTGATTGATGCAGGCTTTCTGTTGTTGTCTTAGTACTGTTCCGATAAGGAGGGGAGGGGCGCTTATTTGAGGGATGGCGCTTATTTGAACTCAGTTTGGCCGATAGGAGGAGCTAATTCTAAGATTTACGGTATGGTTCACTGAATGAAACCGGTTGCTGTTAAATAAGTTACTTGACGATAAGAAATAAAAACGCGCTAGTTACTTACTTCATGTCTTAGAGTTGAAAATGTACTGTTGAGATAAAAGCTTGTATCGTCAAGCAATTGAGCCAACTGAATGTGCTGAGGTCCTTGTATTTGTTCATACGCGTATGCGATGTACAGCGGACTGACAAAGTAAGACAGCGTCATGTACGTGATAGAAAGTTTGTCTTTCAATGGCTGTGGAGGGAAAGGGAGCAGAAAAAAATAAATATTTCAAATATTTATTTTTTATAGTTGCGTGTGACTTACAGACCCACAAGTACTGTCAATATCTAATTTTTAACTTTCTTAATGTTAAAATTTAGTAGCTGATCAATTGACTCATTTCTCTTCAAGATTTGGACGATGAAGAAGCGCGAGGAAAATATAATCAGCTATTGTGCATGAGAATCAAACGAAGTCGTCTTGGTTAAGGTAGCTGTATCAACAGTAACGAGAGAAAGGGCAACATTTTAAAGAACTGAATTAAGCTTTACTGGGAAGTGGACGTCATAGAATTTTTACGTTGTCCTTTAATTTTTACGTTTCTTAATGAGTTCAAAGTACTGGTGACAAAAGGTGGAAGTTTGGTAATTCAACGATTTAGGATTCTTAATCCTTCACAGCCGCTTAAATATCAAACGTTGAAGCAAAAATATTTTTTAAAAATACACAAAAGTAACCAACACATACCAGGCTTACGGAACATATTTGTGTAACAGCGGCTCCTAGAAGTAGCATCGTGTCTTGGAGATTAGTGTTCGAAGTAATGAAGGGGTAGACATTTTTTATCTGTAAAAATGATGAGTTGGTAAGATCGGTTAGTCTTCAAGAAATAACGATGAATCAGTTAAATTGTGATCATCTCAGAGCCACGGCCTTCTCAGAGGCATGAGACTGGCATTATAAAATCATAACGTTTCTTACCTCTTTAGTGGCGTTAGTGAGTTTTGGTGAAAGACCAAGTCTGATGAGAAGTTCAACTCTGTTTGGTGGTGGATTCAGTGGAGCTGTATGAGCCACTGAGCTTAATGTTACAACAAATATGACAGCGAGTAGGATTTTGCGACCCTCCATTTCTAGTCAGAACAATGAGAAATAAATTACAGTTATAGTAAATCAGTAACGTAACATTTCGTGGGTGAACGGGCTATAAATCAAGGGAGAGTTGAATTGTTTGCTACTTGTATTTTCAGTTGCAGACTTCTATTGAAATTAGAAGGGGTGTAATCGTGTCCTATTAATCTTGTATTCTACTAAATGTTTACTTTCCAAAAGAGGTCTAAGTTTTTCCAAAGATGCCAGCAATGACGCTAAAACTATAGGACAAGAGAAGCACGTAACAATGGTTGCTTACCTTCTTCTTTCTACTTTGTGGGTGAAGCTTTCTTAGTTGAAGTCCTCTTCGTATTGGTTTGAAACTTTTGATGGCTGAGAGCATCTTGACTGTCTTATTTATTACTACCACAAGGGAAGTTGTTTGGCTGTCTTACATCACATTTTCGATTAAAATTGTTCAAAATGTGCCTGTTTTAAAGTATAGTTCCGTGAATCATCTTCGAATGCCTGCGTTGAACACTCTCTGACTAAATCATTTTACATTTTAAGAAAATGCTTTAACTGTTCCTCTTGTCACTTTGTCGTTGCATGTTGACGTTTCTTGTGGCTGAAAGTAGCTGGGTTGGTATGCAATAATTTACTAAAAAAAAACAACAACAAACAAACGCATTTGTACCCTGTAGAGCACGAAAACGCTCATATTCCACATTGGAAATGGCATCCACTGGTCGTAGCAAAAATGTTTTTCACTTTCTTTTTAAGGTTTTTCACGGGAGCTCAGTTCATGTAGAGAACTTACCTTTTCCTCCCCATCTGATAATTGTCACTTATCTGTTAAGAAACGGTAATCATTCTGAAAAGCGTTAAGGTCAAAGTCATCTGGGGAAATTTTATGGGAATCGGATATGATCAATTTTTTCCTTTTAAGCTGCCAGTTCAAAGTTCCGATCATTCATGACCCCGTAAACGTATTCTGATGTTTCTTGTTTCGTGACGCAAAGCCGAGTGTCTATTGTTATTGAGTTCCTCGTTGCTGTTGGGAGGAACTGTTCCTCATTTACAACTTAGACCGTGATCAGGAAATGGGATATGTTCTACCCTAAGGCAACCGGTTAAGCTACGTGACTAGTCTTTTATTTTTTATTTTTATTTATTTATTTTTAACGTCAATCCGGCGAGAGATTTGCATTCGGCGGTATAAAACTTGCGTGTCGAATTCAGAGGGACCTGGGAAGTAGATTTAACTAAATTTCTGTAGCTCGGGTAGACCTATCTTTAGAGAAATGATCTCACATGGATACAGTTTTCAGGTTCTTAGGACTAAGGATTTTTCAGTATGTAGTGTGGATGCCGAAGGCCCGGAAACATTCCCTTTCGAGTCTTGCATGCTCCTCAGTGAACTCAAACGAACTTCGTATCATGCTTATCCTTCGAATAGAGACAAAACTGTCGCTGGTGTTGCTTGGAAAATGCCCCTTTCGCGTTTATTTCGCCTGCAATGCGAACAAGTAATTTCTTATATCCTGTAAACACCAATAGAGTGTGTTCACGTGACCTCATCAAGTTCTCAAATCCAAAGAGCCACTAAAGGTTTAATTGCCATCAGGCACAAAAGGCACTAACTAAATTTATATCTGTTTACAACTTTCCAGTTCAGTAGCGTCGTTCGTTTGGAAACCAGCGGATTTTGAATTTCGCAGTTATTTCGGTGCGTGACAAAAAACTAAGTTCGCGTTCGTCGAAAAAATGTATACTTGTGTCGTGATTTGTGGCCATTTTAGGACTTAATTCCGGCCGCCATATTAGAGGACTAAGGATGCCTTTCAACATACTAGGCTCTATAATTTTACACCGAACATTTCGACGAATATCTCAACTTAAGGAGAACCTACACATCTTAAAGGGAGGCGCGATGGGCTCATGGTTAGTGCGCTCTACTCCGGAGCGAGCGGTCCGGGTTCGAGCCTTGGCCTGGGACATTGTGTCGGTTCTCGGGCAAGACACTTTACTCTCACGGTGCCTCTCTTCCTCCAGGTGTATAAATGGGTACCGGCGAACTTAATTCTGGGGGTAACCGTGCCATGGACTAGCATCTAATCCCGGGGGAATTAGAAATACTCCTAGTCGCTACTTGCTACAGAAACCGGGATAAGCTCCGGCCTGGTGGGCCACAATTGGCTCGTATGCAGACTTAACCCTACCTAGGAGAACTGTCCTCCTTATTTATCGTTCGCAATATCACAATTTCTTGACTTTATCCACCGAATGGTTTTTGTTTATATTTTTTTAGAGGGTGGCAATGAATACACTCTATAGAGGGATATTCACTGACCAACAAGCTTTCAAATAAAATAATACTCAGTTTAAGAACTAGCAAGTGAGTAGCGAGTAAGTGGAAAAAACCTTTGTACCGAAATTTATTACATTGTATTGCAAACTTCTGTGCGACTTTTTCTAAAATCTTAAAAGAAAAATAATTTCTAATAACACCAAATGTTGTAAAGAAATTTTGAAGTTCGTGTGAAGCACTTGAAAGCAGCGATGAAATGAAACTGTTGATGAAATTTTTTTCCTGTTTCCACAATTTCTCTGAATTATGGAAATTTTTTTTTTAGGTTTCTTGGGAAATTGTTTTTGGTATTATTTCAGGCAACTATTTATATCTTTAGCTTTAAGAAATGTCAAAAGGACTAAAATACCTAAAATTATTCTGATTTTTGTCCGCTAAAAACTGAAATTTCTCGATTTCCTTTTAAGGTTCAGAGCAAGAGGTGGTGAAGGAAAGGAAGGTTATCCTCCATACAGGAAAATCTCTCGCGAGCTATTTTAAGATCAATCCCGGTTTCGGAAATCCAAAGACCTGGGGAGGGTAAGGAGGTGCAAAAATAAACAATCCTATGACGCAAATTTTGCTTTACAAATGTTTTCATCACGTACAAAAACATTCACTCAACACACCTGTTAACTATGATTATAACATAGCGCGCGCTAGTCCTATCTAAATCCTATTGAGCCATCATGAACAAAAATCATGAACAAAATCTTTATGTACGCACGGCCGTGCTCAATAAAATGACGAGTGCAATGACGTGTGCAGTTTTATTTCAGCTGCAAATTTCCGTCGCGTTTAGTGCAAGTTCCTTTGTTTAATTAAGTTTCGGCAATGTGAAGATTATTCTGAACAATCCTAACCCTACTTCGAGCCTTTGACTTTTGCCCGGCAAAGATGTTCACCTCGACGTGAGTATTTTGACTTTGCTTGTCTACATTTTCATGGAGTATTTGTACTTTGTTTGGCCACGTTTTCATTATAATCTTAATTCGAAGAAGCGAATTTTCCATTGACAATTTTAGAGACCAGGTTAAGCGTTTTCGTTCAGCTGTTGCTTAACTGATTTTGGCGTGTTACGATAATAAAGACCTTTGTTTTCCTTCACCGTACATCGTGAGAACTAGTTGTAGTCAATCAGAAATAAAACATGTCAGTTTAACGCTCAAGTTGTTGTCGCCATGTTATAAAAGAATTGGTTCATGCTTTTAGCTGTGCGTATATCGAGTTTTGGATGCACTTGGGAAGTTTGGAGAGCACTCAAGAAGCTAGAGTTGCTCTCGGCTGCGCCTCGAGAAACTCTTACGCTTCTTTCGTGCTCTCCAAACTTCCCGCGTGCATCCATAACTCGATATACGCACGCTAAGCATGAACCAATTCTTAATTATCCGTCGATGAACTGGGGGAAAATAGCTTGAGAGGGATTGCCGGAGGTTGAAATTGTAGACAAAAAAAAAAACAAAAGAAAAACAAAAAAACGGGAAAGATAACAAGAGGAGATCACTTAAAGACCAAACTAACACAAGATCAAGCCGATCGAGAATTTGTACGAAAGCATCTCAAGTTTTGACGCCACATTTGAACGCCGTCTCTTTGAGACACTCGGCAACAAGGAATATGCGTCTGTCCTTCATTAGTAATTACGTAAGAACCAATCAAAATGCGAGAATAATTTGACTTATTATACAAATGCACTAATTCTATTGTAAAAACTTTACATGGAAAGTTTGGAGTTCATTAATAAATATGGCCCAATTTTCAAATTTAGGTTGACCTTAATTAAGAAACACCGTTGATTCATCACTGTTGTTGAAAACTCTTGTCAACAGATCATTTCTCTCCGTCATATTTTTACGTGCAGACTACGTTGAAAGCTATACCCGAAAAACTAAATGTTGGAACATGAGGTCACCGGAAAAAATGCCAATGAAACTTCCTTTTTAAAAACATATCAGTTGCACAATGTATAGAGAGAATAGTTCTGCATTCGCTCTAAGCTCTACTACGATCATACAGATTTATAAAACTGTATGTCTATTTCGAAAAATTCAGAGGCTTCAAGAATAGTTCATTAATTTATCAGTGTTGCACTGATCTATAAAATTCCAGATAAATGAAGAAGTTTGTAGATAGATCGAAACTGGATTTGTCTCTTAACATGACTTCTTGCGTTAAGAAACAAGCATGAATTTTCTGTGGCAATTTGATGAACGAATAAATACGCTTTGCGTTGAGTACATGCGAAACACTAAACTCTTGTGACGCAAGCACAAACAATGCTCGCACATGTGAAACAAGCTAAGTAATGTCTACTTTTGTAACATAAGTACAAGCCATATCCAGTTTTGGAAAGGAAGCGGATGTACCGTTTTCTCTACCAATACATCACAAGAGTGCTCAGTTATTCTTGAAACGTAAAATCCTTATTCTGGTCACTGCAAAAACAGTAGTAAAGTAAAATAAAAGTTCAACCGAGTTAAAAAAAGATATTTTCAGCGCAAGTAAAACGTAAAACTGTAACGTATAGATGTTTACATCTGTAATGTAATGAGGCTTAACTGGCATACAATAACGAAGCTAAGCTGCGATTGGACTTTCCTTTCAAAGATATAGAGAAACGGTAGAGCTGGGAGAGATAATGAAACGTTATGGGGCGGGCAGGGCAGCTGATTAAATCTGAGTGCCTCATTAAGAAAAGTTAAAAATAGCGAGGTTTCCATGCTGTGCAGAACACAATGAACATCATATTCACCATCGAACAGTTTATTGTTAATTTAACAACAACAACGTTTACACTGGTTTATTTCCTGTGTGGGAAATCGTTTACAGCAGTTAAAACATAGTAAATGATAAGTAACGATTGTCATAATGGAATTAGTTTCAGTGTCAAAGTCTATGCAATTCTGATTGAACAGGTCCCGGTACAAACTACGTAGACTCGCAAGTTTAAAAGGATTAAAACCTTTAGATCAGCCTTCAGATTTCGTGCTAAATATTCTAGCATTAACTTATAATGTTTAAGCGTAAAAGCTAATTTGTAAAAGTACCTTTTTACGAACATATTCTGTGCAGGAAGTTTAAATATAAGTAAACATTTGCAATCGCGTGCTGGTTCATCGTACACGAACTCCGTACGACTGATTCGAGTATTCCCCTGGCCTGATTAATGAGTAGACATAATTTACATTTCCGTTCCGTGGTTCATGTTCACTCTTATGGACCTTCCCGTCAGAGTACTCTTCCACTGATTCCAAACAATATTAGGCCGGATAAGATTGACCTTTTCTGTCGCGGCTGGAAGCAATCAAATACGGCTGTTTCCATAATTAACATCCCAAAGCCTAGGCGATCGTGTTCTTGAACATATCATGAAATAAACAGAGAAGCAGAGTCGGTCCAGAATTCACAACAAAAAAACACAACCAAACACAATCAATCAAACACAACAAAAAAGCACACCAGGACGCGAGGCAAACGTGAAAACTGGACTCTTGCTAGAAACAACGTACATGACAACCTCGTTCGGGAGGCAGAGAAGAGAGAGCCTGGGAACGAGGTTGAGCACATGGTCGATAAAAATTACGTCATTTGCCCTGAATAATTTCGCCCCTGAAAAATTTTTCGGGGGGGCCATGTCGAAAATGTCGATGAACGGTCGAAAATTCTCGAATCAGACTGCATTATGAAGGTGTTCTTAGTCGAACGCAATAATAAATAAAGTAGGTGTTTTCCTACAATACAAATTTTACTTTTAACTCGGTTATTTAAAGTACAGTTACATTTGTTTTCAACATTCTTGCAATCTCAATAGTAGAAAACATTTAACTTCAGGCTTCTACCAGAGAGCAGTGCGACCTTGGGCAGATTAGATGCGTGTTGCACACGAGTACACCTCTGTGAGGGCGTCGCGCAGTGAAGAGAGGATGACGTAGTTCCGATAGATCTTCACCACTGGCGGGAAGTAATTCCACAGTCTAAGTCCCCTTGAAACGCGAATTAACACGCTGACCCGCTATGAAAAGAATTCTGCCGCTTTTATCCCTGACTCTACTGACCAGATTCAAATTTTTGCAGAATCTTTATACTTGCATCATTTGTTTTCATAGCAGCTAGTAATAGGCGGAATAAAATATAAATACTGAGTTTTGATATTTATATCTATTTTCAAGAATAGAGTTCATAGGAAGGAAGTAAGAATTCAGAATGTTGTCAGAAAATTGGAATTCAAATTTGTCTTTGAAGGATTTTTCAAGGAAAAATGTCACTGGGTTGTGACGTGGGAAACCAAGGTTTTTTGATTTGATGCCGCACCATATTGCGTATGCTAAGAAGGAATAATGGAGTTTTGTTTCAAAACTCCGTTTTTTGTATTTTAGGCCATTTAATTTTGTCCGTTTGCGTCTATAATGCATATTTTCATAGATGCAATATAAATAAATATAGAATACATTAAAACTGAATTTTGTTAACCCTCGATAAATAGAAGTTTTATTGATCAGGCCCCGGTTGTTCAAAGGCTGGATAACGCTATCCACTGGATAAATCGCTATCCAGTGGATAAGTGTTAACAAAACAAACCACGCTGTCCGCTGGATAGTGATTTATCCAGTGGGTAGTGTTATCCAGCTTTTGAACAACCGGGGCCTGGTGTGGACAGATTCTCTAGGTAGTTTTTACAAATAGTCATATAAAGTGTTTGATATGATCTGAGGCGCACGGTACTAAGTTGGACGAATTCAATCGTTCAATTAAGGTGTAGGTACATAGCTTCTTTCTCTTCAGTGTTTGAATCTGGCCAGGTGAAAAACAACAACCGTGGTAGTTTTCTATTCTGTAATGACACGGTATGAACTGAATACGTAGTTCTAAAAAGCCATGTTAGATGTGAAATGTAACGATGTTTGAATTTCAAGACACTCATTTGGTCTCAAACTATAATGAAGTAGTTTGGTTTGTCAATTCATAAACCAAAGCATGATGTAAAAAAATCAGAGATGGGAGAACGTGTATGGTTTCCATTATTGACTTTTTTAGTTGAGTTGTACTTTGAACTGGGCTAACTCAGTGGTATTAGTTTAACTCGACGAGGCTTCGATGACATACAAACCATGTTCCTTAATTTGGGAAGACCCCTTTGGTGTTGTAGCGTAATGAACCTTTATCTTTAAGAGTTTGGTAAACTAGGAATCTGATGTAATGAATTTTAGACTGAACTCGTATTTCTATCATGTATGCACTTTGTACGAAGTTTAATTTAAATCTAATTTCATTGGGGTTTTTTTTTGCACGACCCCATAAGCTACTTAGCTTTAATTTCAAACGTGCTTCAGAAAATAAGTGTTGTCTGTCTGTCTGGCTACGTATTAGCTGTCTAACGGTCGACGGAATGAACGCGCACATAATTTTCCGTGCAACATTGATTTCAGAAAAGAAGAAAGCAAAATCGACAATACGTTGGCTTTATCGTTTTTGTCAGACACTAAGTTTCTTCAAAACACTGATAATGCCTGCTCTCCGCTTTTATCCACTTTGATAATTGGCTGCTTGCATCGGAACTTGCAACTCGCCAACTATCAAATGACAGAAGAGACGAAACCACATAAGAAATATCCTGCATTCTTGGCAGGGCTAACATTTTGAGGGACATTTTGAAGACACCTCATTACCTGCTGTCGATCTCCTATTTTTATTTTCACTCAGCTGTGAAATTGGATGCCCAAAGCCGGGAAACATCCCCTTTCGAGTCTTGTTATTGAACTCAAACGAAATTCGTATCAAGCAGGTACTTTGTAAATATAATGGCCGTAGCAAAATGGAGAAAAACTGCCGCTAGTGTTCCTGCATGAGAAAATCCCCTTTTATAATTTACTTTCGCGTTTGTTTCAACCGCAAAGTGAACAAGTTATTTCTCAAGAACTGTAAAACCAATAGAGAGAGATAAAATGATCAACGAATCTTCAAATCAATAAAACTTTTAAGAACGAATCCGCCAGAAGTGGACAAAAACCTTGCCCCGAGATTCTTAACGTTGTATTGCAAACTTCAGTATTGCATTGATCTGTACAAGCAGATGTTAGTAGAAGACGACGGTCTGTAAATAATCAGAATCGAAACTGGATTTGTTTTTTAACATGATTGCTTGGGTTTAGAAACAGGAATAAACTTTCCGTGGCAATTTGATATGACGAATAAATCATATGCTTTGCGTTGAGTACATGCTAAATGCTAAACGCTTGTGACGCAAGCACAAGCAATGCTCGCACATGTGAAACATGTAATGTCCACTCTTGTAACGCAAGCACAAACAATGCTCACACATGTGAAACATGTAATGTCCACTCTTGTAACGCAAGCACAAACAATGCTCACACATGTGAAACATGTAATGTCCACTCTTGTAACGCAAGCACAAACAATGCTCGCACATGTGAAACATGTAATGTCCACTCTTGTAACGCAAGCACAAACAATGCTCACACATGTGAAACATGTAATGTCCACTCTTGTGACGCAAGCACAAGCAATGCTCACACATGTGAAACATGTAATGTCCACTCTTGTAACGCAAGCACAAGCAATGCTCACACATGTGAAACATGTAATGTCCACTCTTGTAACGCAAGCACAAACAATGCTCACACATGTGAAACATGTAATGTCCACTCTTGTAACGCAAGCACAAGCAATGCTCACACATGTGAAACATGTAATGTCCACTCTTGTGACGCAAGCACAAGCAATGCTCACACATGTGAAACATGTAATGTCCACTCTTGTAACGCAAGCACAAACAAGGCTCACACATGTGAAACATGTAATGTCCACTCTTGTAACGCAAGCACAAACAATGCTCACACATGTGAAACATGTAATGTCCACTCTTGTAACGCAAGCACAAACAAGGCTCACACATGTGAAACATGTAATGTCCACTCTTGTAACGCAAGCACAAACAATGCTCACACATGTGAAACATGTAATGTCCACTCTTGTAACGCAAGCACAAGCAATGCTCACACATGTGAAACATGTAATGTCCACTCTTGTAACGCAAGCACAAGCAATGCTCACACATGTGAAACATGTAATGTCCACTCTTGTGACGCAAGCACAAACAATGCTCACACATGTGAAACATGTAATGTCCACTCTTGTAACGCAAGCACAAACAATGCTCACACATGTGAAACATGTAATGTCCACTCTTGTGACGCAAGCACAACAATGCTCACACATGTGAAACATGTAATGTCCACTCTTGTAACGCAAGCACAAGCAATGCTCACACATGTGAAACATGTAATGTCCACTCTTGTAACGCAAGCACAAACAATGCTCACACATGTGAAACATGTAATGTCCACTCTTGTAACGCAAGCACAAACAATGCTCACACATGTGAAACATGTAATGTCCACTCTTGTAACGCAAGCACAAACAATGCTCACACATGTGAAACATGTAATGTCCACTCTTGTAACGCAAGCACAAGCAATGCTCACACATGTGAAACATGTAATGTCCACTCTTGTAACGCAAGCACAAGCAATGCTCACACATGTGAAACATGTAATGTCCACTCTTGTAACGCAAGCACAAGCAATGCTCACACATGTGAAACATGTAATGTCCACTCTTGTAACGCAAGCACAAACAACGCTCACACATGTGAAACATGTAATGTCCACTCTTGTGACGCAAGCACAACAAGCTCCACATGTGAAACATGTAATGTCCACTCTTGTAACGCAAGCACAAGCAACGCTCACACATGTGAAACATGTAATGTCCACTCTTGTAACGCAAGCACAACAATGCTCGCACATGTGAAACATGTAATGTCCACTCTTGTAACGCAAGCACAAACAACGCTCAGCACATGTGAAACATGTAATGTCCACTCTTGTAACGCAAGCACAAACAACGCTCACACATGTGAAACATGTAATGTCCACTCTTGTAACGCAAGCACAAACAATGCTCACACATGTGAAACATGTAATGTCCACTCTTGTAACGCAAGCACAAACAATGCTCACACATGTGAAACATGTAATGTCCACTCTTGTAACGCAAGCACAAACAACGCTCGCACATGTGAAACATGTAATGTCCACTCTTGTAACGCAAGCACAAACAATGCTCACACATGTGAAACATGTAATGTCCACTCTTGTACGCAAGCACAAACAACGCTCACACATGTGAAACATGTAATGTCCACTCTTGTAACGCAAGCACAAACAATGCTCACACATGTGAAACATGTAATGTCCACTCTTGTAACGCAAGCACAAACAATGCTCACACATGTGAAACATGTAATGTCCACTCTTGTAACGCAAGCACAAGCAATGCTCACACATGTGAAACATGTAATGTCCACTCTTGTAACGCAAGCACAAACAATGCTCACACATGTGAAACATGTAATGTCCACTCTTGTAACGCAAGCACAAGCAATGCTCACACATGTGAAACATGTAATGTCCACTCTTGTAACGCAAGCACAAACAATGCTCACACATGTGAAACATGTAATGTCCACTCTTGTAACGCAAGCACAAGCAATGCTCACACATGTGAAACATGTAATGTCCACTCTTGTAACGCAAGCACAAGCAATGCTCACACATGTGAAACATGTAATGTCCACTCTTGTAACGCAAGCACAAACAATGCTCACACATGTGAAACATGTAATGTCCACTCTTGTAACGCAAGCACAAGCAATGCTCACACATGTGAAACATGTAATGTCCACTCTTGTAACGCAAGCACAAACAATGCTCACACATGTGAAACATGTAATGTCCACTCTTGTAACGCAAGCACAAACAATGCTCACACATGTGAAACATGTAATGTCCACTCTTGTAACGCAAGCACAAACAATGCTCACACATGTGAAACATGTAATGTCCACTCTTGTAACGCAAGCACAAACAATGCTCACACATGTGAAACATGTAATGTCCACTCTTGTAACGCAAGCACAAACAATGCTCACACATGTGAAACATGTAATGTCCACTCTTGTAACGCAAGCACAAACAATGCTCACACATGTGAAACATGTAATGTCCACTCTTGTAACGCAAGCACAAACAATGCTCACACATGTGAAACATGTAATGTCCACTCTTGTAACGCAAGCACAAACAATGCTCACACATGTGAAACATGTAATGTCCACTCTTGTAACGCAAGCACAAGCAATGCTCACACATGTGAAACATGTAATGTCCACTCTTGTAACGCAAGCACAAACAATGCTCACACATGTGAAACATGTAATGTCCACTCTTGTAACGCAAGCACAAACAATGCTCACACATGTGAAACATGTAATGTCCACTCTTGTAACGCAAGCACAAACAATGCTCACACATGTGAAACATGTAATGTCCACTCTTGTAACGCAAGCACAAGCAATGCTCACACATGTGAAACATGTAATGTCCACTCTTGTAACGCAAGCACAAGCAATGCTCACACATGTGAAACATGTAATGTCCACTCTTGTAACGCAAGCACAAACAATGCTCACACATGTGAAACATGTAATGTCCACTCTTGTAACGCAAGCACAAGCAATGCTCACACATGTGAAACATGTAATGTCCACTCTTGTAACGCAAGCACAAGCAATGCTCACACATGTGAAACATGTAATGTCCACTCTTGTAACGCAAGCACAAGCAATGCTCACACATGTGAAACATGTAATGTCCACTCTTGTAACGCAAGCACAAGCAATGCTCACACATGTGAAACATGTAATGTCCACTCTTGTAACGCAAGCACAAACAATGCTCACACATGTGAAACATGTAATGTCCACTCTTGCTTGTGCTTGCGTCACAAGAGTGGACATTACATGTTTCAGATATGTGAGCGTTGCTTGTGCTTGCGTTACAACAGTGGACATTACATGTTTCACATGTGTGAGCGTTGCTTGTGCTTGCGTTACAAGAGTGGACATTACATGTTTCACATGTGTGAGCGTTGTTTGTGCTTGCGTTACAAGAGTGGACATTACATGTTTCACATGTGTGAGCGTTGTTTGTGCTTGCGTTACAAGAGGGTCATTACATGTTTCACATATGCGAGCGTTGTTTGTGCTTGCGTTACAAGAGTGGACATTACATGTTTCACATGTGCGAGCGTTGTTTCTGCTTGCGTTACAAGAGTGGACATTACATGTTTCACATGTGTGAGCGTTGTTTGTGCTTGCGTTACAAGAGTGGACATTATATGTTTCACATGTGTGAGCGTTGTTTTTGCTTGCGTCACAAGAGTGGACATTACATGTTTCACATGTGTGAGCGTTGTTTGTGCTTGCGTCACAAGAGTGGACATTACATGTTTCACATGTGTGAGCGTTGTTTGTGCTTGCGTTACAAGAGTGGACATTACATGTTTCACATGTGTGAGCGTTGCTTGTGCTTGCGTTACAAGAGTGGACATTACATGTTTCACATGTGTGAGCGTTGTTTGTGCTTGCGTCACAAGAGTGGACATTACATGTTTCACATGTGTGAGCGTTGCTTGTTGTTGCGTTACAAGAGTGGACATTACATGTTTCACATGTGTGAGCGTTGCTTGTGCTTGCGTCACAAGAGTGGACATTACATGTTTCACATGTGCGAGCGTTGCTTGTGCCTTCGTCACAAGAGTGGACATTACATGTTTCACATGTGTGAGCGTTGCTTGTAATTGCGTCACAAGAGTGGACATTACATGTTTTACATGTGTGAGCGTTGCTTGTGCTTGCGTCACAAGAGTGGACATTACATGTTTCACATATGTGAGCGTTGCTTGTGCTTGCGTTACAACAGTGGACATTACATGTTTCACATGTGTGAGCGTTGCTTGTGCTTGCGTTACAAGAGTGGACATTACATGTTTCACATGTGCGAGCGTTGTTTGTGCTTGCGTTACAAGAGTGGACATTACATGTTTCACATGTGTGAGCGTTGTTTGTGCTTGCGTTACAAGAGGGACATTACATGTTTCACATGTGCGAGCGTTGTTTGTGCTTGCGTTACAAGAGTGGACATTACATGTTTCACATGTGCGAGCGTTGTTTGTGCTTGCGTTACAAGAGTGGACATTACATGTTTCACATGTGCGAGCGTTGTTTGTGCTTGCGTTACAAGAGTGGACATTACATGTTTCACATGTGCGAGCGTTGTTTGTGCTTGCGTCACAAGAGTTTAGCATTTAGCATGTACTCAACGCAAAGCATATGATTTATTCGTCATATCAAATTGCCACGGAAAGTTTATTCCTGTTTCTAAACCCAAGCAATCATGTTAAAAAACAAATCCAGTTTCGATTCTGATTATTTACAGACCGTCGTCTTCTACTAACATCTGCTTGTACAGATCAATGCAATACTGAAATTTGCAATACAACGTAAAGAATCTCGGGGCAAGGTTTTTGTCCACTTGTTACTGGAACTTCTGGCGGATTCGTTCTTAAAAGTTTTATTGATTTGAAGATTCGTTGATCATTTTATCTCTCTCTATTGGTTTTACAGTACATGAGAAATAACTTGTTCACATTGCGGTTAAAACAAACGCGAAAGTAAATTGAAAAAGAGGATTTTCCCAGGAACACTAGCGGCAGTTTTTCTCCATTTTGCTACGGCCATTATATTTACAAAGTACCTGCTTGATACGAATTTCGTTTGAGTTGAATAACAAGACTCGAAAGGGGATGTTTCCCGGCTTTGGGCATCCAATTTCACAGCTGAGTGAAAATAAAAATAGGAGATCGACAGCAGGTAATGAGGTGTCTCCAAAATGTCCCTCAAAATGTTAGCCCTGCCAAGAATGCAGGATATTTCTTATGTGGTTTCGTCTCTTCTGTCATTTGATAGTTGGCGAGTTGCAAGTTCCGATGCAAGCAGCCAATTATCAAAGTGGATAAAAGCGGAGAGCAGGCATTATCAGTGTTTTGAAGAAACTTAGTGCCTGACAAAAACGATAAAGCCAACGTATTGTCGATTTTGCTTTCTTCTTTTCTGAAGTTAATGTTGCACGGAAAATTATGTGCGCGTTCATTCCGTCGACCGTTAGACAGCTACTACGTAGCCAGACAGACAGACAACACTTATTTTCTGAAGCACGTTTGAAATTAAAGCTGAGTAGCTTATGGGGTCGTGCAAAAAAAAAAACCCTAATGAAATTAGATTTAAATTAAACTTCGTACAAAGTACATACATTATAGAAATACGAGTTCAGTCTAAAATTCATTACATCAGATGACTAGTTTACCAAACTCTTAAAGATAAAGGTTCATTACGCTACAACACCAAAGGGGGCTTCCCAAATTAAGGAACATGGTTTGTATCTCATCGAAGCCTCGTCGAGTTAAACTAATACCACTGAGTTAGCCCAGTTACAACTCAACTAAAAAAAATCAGTAATGGAAACCATACACGTTCTCCCATCTCTGATTTTTTTACATCATGCTTTGATTTATGAA